>JAHKKF010511011.1:0-23661 GCA_019740295.1 Labeo calbasu
CAAAATGAAATGAAATTGAAATGAAATGAGATAAAAAATGAAACAAAAATAAAATGAAATGAAATAAAATTAAATGAAATAAAATTGAATTAACAATGAAATAAAATAATAAAATGCAATGAAATGAAGTAAAACATAAATGAAATATAATAAAATGAAATAAGATGAAATAATGAATAAAATAATAAAATTAAGTAAAATAAAATAAAATAAAAATGAAATCAAATAATGAAGTAAAATAAATTAAAAAATGAAATGAAGTAGAAATAAAACATGAACTGAAATAAAATGAAATATAAAATGAAATAATGAAATGAAGTGAAATGAAATAAAATAAAAATATATAATAAATGAAATGAAATAATGAAATGAAATAAAGTAAAATGAAATAAAATAATAAAATGAAAATGAAATGAAATAATAAAATGAAATGAAATAAATAAAAAATAAAATAAATGAATTAAAATAAAATTAATGAAATAAAATAAAAAATAAAAATTAAGTGAAAAGATCAAATAAAATGAATTGAAATAAAAATAAATGACAATAAAATGAAATGAAATAAAATAAAGTGAAATAAAATAAATAAAATATAAAGCTAAATAAATAAATAAAATGTAAGGAAATTAAATAATGAAATTAAATGAAGTAAAATGAAATGGAAAAATAAAATAAAATAATATAAAAATAATAATAAATTACTTCTAATAATAAATAATAAGTAAAACAAAAATAAAGTAATGAAACATAAAAGGAAATTAAATTGAATAAATAATGAAATGAAATAAAATTAAAGTAAAATGAAATGTTAAAAGTATAATGAAATAATACTTAAGTTCCTCGAGTTGATCTCCCCCCCAAAAAAAAGACAGTACAGCATGAACGTCAAACTCTGGACTTTTTTTTTTTTTATTATTAATGTTCACATTTGGGTCTTTTGAAAGTATGAACATGAAAGAGCATTTAAAGTGAGTGCACATGAAAGAGCACCGACAAACCCGTTTTACTTCCTTAATATGACACGTTTCCCAGTATAAGTGGGCATTCACTGAGAGAAAATGTGTAATGTGCCGTCATTTACTGTCTGGCGTCCTCTGACAGCCAGTGCATGGCTTGTGTCTTACGTTTCATCCTTCTCTTCAAGTGTCAGTTTGTTTTAAAACCTCTTCAGTTTTATCGAAAACGCCAAATGGAGTTTTCATGAGGAATTGAAAATAATCTAATAATATCTTTAATCTTAATGCATGACTGAAGTGTGATTTGTTAAATGTCTCTATAGCCCTTTTATTGCACGTGTCGCAGGTGCCGCTGACATAATTATAAGTGTTTCTTTTCAATAATGTATTTCTCCCTTTAACTCGGTTTGAACGGCCCATTGAATTCGGCTGCTGATACGTATGGAGAAGGTGCTGAGGTGGACCGTGTGTTGTGTGTATGTGGCGACAGGAGGCGGCCCCATCAATAATGCAGGTTCTCTCTGTATGGGGTCAAGGCATGATGGGATATTAAGACGTTACCCTACTGGTCGTCAGGGAAACAGGCAGAGGAGACAGCAGCGATTGGGGAGGCTGCTTGTGGTTTTCTAGCCTATATCTGTAGCATCTGTAGTCTCTTTAGTTTTCTCATCTCTTTAATTTCATTAATAAATTATATTTTCCCCTCCAGCCAGTGTATTAGTGTCCATAAAACGTGACGCATGCATTTGTATTTACAAAAAGCCATCACATTCACTGCTGCTGCTTTTTATTTAAAAGGAATTTCACAACTGAATAGCAAACAAAGATTGTGTTTACAGTAATCCGCTTATTAGTTACGGCTGGGCGATGGATTGAAAGTTCACAGTATATTTATAATGATTTGGTTCACAGTTATATTGTAAAGTAACGTTGTGATTGTGAATAATGCAGTGCGTTTAATTTGCTCCTGTCTCGTGACTGCGTTTAATAGCGTGTCTGATTTAAACTCCGTTGCGGAAATGGTGGTAGAATTGGGAAGTTCGGGTCAAACGGTCTGTTTCAGTGATTCGGTTCAAATGTCTGAACTCTTTGTCTCAGTGTGATATTTTTCACGTATTAAGATGTTTTTGTAAATAATCCTCTGTGCATAAATATTGTTGTTTATAACTTTGTATTATCATGTAAGTGCATATAAATAAGCGTAATTATAATTTATGAAATTATAAATTATGAAAAATATTATTGTTATACATTTCTTATTTGTCTTTTGTTCATCTGTGCTTATTTAGTGTTAAGAAAATATGCCTTTTAACAGCTTTTATTGTTTTACTACTTACATAAAACATTTGCAAGTATTTATAAATATTGTGATTGAACATAAAATGTTTATTTTGAATAAAATATTTGTGATTGAATATAAAAATATTTATATAGATACATTTATATTTATGTATTTATGATATTTATATATACTGTTTTACTACTTATATAAAACATTTGAAAGTATTTATAAATATTGTGATTTGAACATAAAATATTTATTTTGAATAAGATATTTGTTGAATTTAAAAATATTTATTTAGATATATTTATATATTTAAACAGTTTTTACTCTTTTACTACTTATATATAACATTTGCAAGTATTTATAAATATTGTGATTGAGCATAACATATTTATTTTGAATAAAATATTTGTGATTGAATATAAAATATTCATTTAGATATATATTTATATTTATGTAATATTGAATTTTTACTGTTTTACTACTTATATAATATTTTATGTGATTTGAACATAAAATATTTATTTTGAATAAAATATTTATTAAATTTAAAAATATTTATTTAGATGTTCTTCTATTTATATATTTATATTTAAACAGTTTTTACTGTTTTACTACTTACATAAAACATTTGCAAGTATTTATAAATATTGTGTTTTGAACATAAATATTTAGAATAAAAATATTTGATTTATTTATAAATATTTATTTAGATTTATTTGTGTATTTATAATATTTAAACTGTTTTTACTCTTTTACTATTTACATAAAACAATTGCAGGTATTTATAAATATATGATTTGGACATAATTATTTTGAATAAAAAAATTGTGATTGAATATATATGTAATATTTAAACTGTTTTTACTGTTTTACTAAAACAAAACATTTGCAAGTATTTTATGCAGATATTGTGGTTTGAACATAAAAATATTTATTTTGAATACAAATATTAATATGATTGAACATAAAAATATACATTTAGATATGTTTTTATGTATTTATTTATAATAATTTACTACTTGCATAAAACATTTACAAGTATTTTATTTAAATGTGGTTTGAATGTAAAATCTGTATTTTGAATAAAAATATTTGTGATTGAATATAAAATATTTATTTATATAAATTAATGTATTTTATGTAAATATTGTGATTTGAACAAAACTATTTTTGAATACAAATATTATGTATTTATTCATTTATGTTTAAACAATTGTGATTTGAACATAAAATATTTATTTTTAATAAAAATGTTTGTGTGATTTAAATATATTTATCTATTAATGTATTTATTTATTTCGTTATTTATTTGATATGTCATCCAGGAACAAACCTTTGGAACAGGAAGCTACTGAGCTACAAACAGCATATTTGTGCTGTAGCATTTATTCAATACATATGTAAATAATCCAAGATAGCTGATGATAGCTACCTGAATCATCTCTGATTAGTCGGTTGATTATGTATTATTTTTAAGTATAAAAACTTCTACAGAATTGTAGAGTTCTTTGGCATAATTTTGCAAAACAGAGTTAGGGAAATGAAGTTCTTATTAAAAGATAGAGATGACGGGTGGTGGCGAAGGATAAAGTCCTCACGGAAAGACACAGAGCGACAGATTAGCTTCGAAGAGAGAACAGAAGAACCGGTTCAACCCATGAGGTTGAATATGTAAATATGATTGCAAAGAGCCAGCAGGCTTTTTCCAGGAAGAGGAAGTGGTGACGCAGAACTCGGTGTGTGTGGGAAGGCGCAAACAGGATGCCTGCTTTTGCTGCTTCCTGATTTGGATATTCTCGATAACTTTCCCATTAAAATAGCCATTATTCTCAGAAAGACTGGAAGTGGATCTTCGCTCGGTGCATTCTGTAAGAAGTCTTCGCAAGAACTCGACTATAATGGGCCGTGCTCTCGTATGTTTTTATCAGATATTCGCTTCACCTTTTGAACTTCTGAAAGATGTGGAATTGCTTCACTGTAGAATGGAGCCGTAATGTCCTTAAAACCCACTCGTGGTTTCGACTGTTAGATCAGAAACATTAGAGCAACACACGTGCTTGTATCCTTGATTCTGCCGTGGGCTTCTGCATTCCACATCTCCTATTTAATTAAAGGCGTATGTGAAGTGCTCATCCTTGGACTGAAGTTTTCTCACTCTTGCTCTTTTCTCTCCGCATTTTGCTTTCACCCGTCGCGTTCATCTCCTCGAATTCGCATTCACACTCTCCCTCGCTCTTTCATGCTCTCTTGAGCAGAATGTTGATGTGACGTCTGGTTTTGTTGCAGGTGCGCTCAGAGTATTGATGAGGATGAAACTGTACACTTTGAGTGGAATATTAAAGGAACAGCAGTCATTTACATGCTCATTCCTGCTGAATAAACCCTAGCAAACCAGTCTAATTTAATTAACTGGTTTAAATAAGCAGAAAAGTGCCTTAAAGCAGACCAATATGGACCAAAAAACTAGGTTAGAACTGTCATTCCAAACCCATATGACCTTTAAATGACCTCTACGTTCCATAGAATAGAAACAGAGAGGGATTGAGGCTGTCGAGTTTCAAAATAACAACATAAGTATTTTAAACATTGTACATCTGACTCATTCACTATATTAGTCTTTTCTTTGCGCACAAAAAGTCTTGTGGCTTTGTAACGGTATGGTTGAACCAGTGATGTCACGTGCACTATTTTAATGATGTCCTTGCTACCTTTTTGGGTCTTGAACGTGTCAGTTGCATTGCTGTCTTTGCAGGGTCAGAAAGCTCCCAGATTTCATCAGAAATATCTTCATTTGTGTCCTGAAGATGAGCAAAGTTCTTATGGCTTTGAAACAACATGAGTAATTAATGACTAATGACAAAATTTTCATTTTTGGGTGAACTGTCCCTTTAAATATAGCACATTGATTAGAGATGCACCGATTGTAATTTTCTTGGCCGATTCCGATTTGCGCTAATTTTTTTGTTTTTGTTTTTGTTTTTTTTTTTGGTGTAAGTGCGACCGGCCGACTGTTATTATAAACTGTAATTGAGAGCATATACAAGCAAAAATCTATACTTTTTCAATGCAAAAAAAAAAAAAATATATATATATATATATTTAAATATATATAATAAAAATATATGAAATTACCATAAAAATGTATTAAACATTATATTCTCTATAAATGCATTTTCACTGCAAAATTTCAAATGCATTAATAATTTTCTAAGATTAATGTTTTAAATATTTTTTAAACATGCAAATAGGAAATGTTGCAAAAAATAAAATGATACGTTTAAATTAGGGCTGTCAGTCGATTAAAATTTTTATTCTAATTAATTACATGATGTTTTGATTAAAAAATCGCAAAATAAATTTGGCTGTGAAAATACCCACAAAAGTTTATTTAAAGCCATTTTTGTGTTAAATGAGAAAGTATCAAGTAGACATTAAAAAATGTAGCTTTTGAAAGAATTATTTTATTGTTTTAACATAGAATTTATTACACAAACATTTAGGCTGCAACGACCTAATGTAAACTATTTTATTTTTATTTATTTATTTATTTATTTTAAATGAAATGATACTCTAAACAAGAAACTAAATCTGCCAGCAGGTGGCGGTAAATGTCTGAGTCATTCATTCATTCGATTCGTTCAAATGGCTGATTCATTCAGGAATTAAGTAAATGGCTCTCTTTATGAATGGGCCTTTGAGTCATTGATTCACACGATTCATTTAAAACGTGGATTCATTCAGAAACTAAACAACGCTGTTACTGTTCTCTGCAAAATTGAGCAAAAACAAATAATATTGTGTTTAAAATAAAACACAATATCAACTTCCTATGTACTGAACTTGTATAAAATCACATTTAAGATTGTGATAGATCAGGACAAAATCAGCACTCGTGTCATATTACTCTTGCTGCCCGTGTGATATATAGACATATGAGTCAAAACACATAGAGGGGCATTTTGTGCACCAATATCTTGAATTTTAGGGCATAATTGCATTTATAGAGTTGTTGCCCTGCATCATATTTGTCAACAGTCAAATATATGAAATATAAGATGACGTACAGGTTGGGGGGCGGGCCCAATGTGTTAACTGCGTAATCACATTATTCTTTTCATAACTAATTAATTAAGTTGACGTGTTAAACTGACAGCCCTAGTTATAATATAAAACCAATCACCAGTAGGTGGCGGCAAATGTCTGTGAGTCCTTTAGTCATTCATTCAACCAATTCGTTCAAATGGCAGATTTATTCAGAAATGACGCAAATGACTCTATGAATGATTTCTGAATCATTGACTTGATTTGTTCAAAAGCGTTGATTCATTTAGTAACGAAACGCCGCTGTGTTACTCAGAGACATGTAGTAGACTGCTGTGGCTTTGATTGGAACTATTTTCGTCAGCGAAACTGAGCAAAAACAGTCAATATGTCTAAAATGTAAGTCACTTTTATTTTTAACTTCTTATTGAACTACTATTGTATAAAATCAGTGTCACGTTGCAATCACGTTGATATTTAGGTTAAACATCTTGGTTGTGCAATTCTACATACTTAAATCATATATTACAATAGTTTTTCTACCACACTATGCATCTATAGTTTTCTATGAATGCTGTTGTGCTCATTTGTTTTGAGTCTTTTTCATACTTCGGCTGCGCAAGCCTCATCTGGCATGACGTAAACGTATTATCGGTTGCCGTTAGTCTGACGTCAAAACGGACCGTCTCGGAAACCGATCGGTGCATCTCTAACAACGGCATCACACCTTTTACATTTTAGTCTTGCCTCCACATAAAGCTATGAAATGGCTTTAGAAGAAGCTGAGTGTATGAATTTTGGGAGAACTGTCTCTTTAATGAATTCAGATCTGAACAGTGCCTTGACCTTAACAGTCACGAACGGTTATGTGTTTATCATTTATTTAACTCCACTGCAGAGTTCAAGGAGGTGAGGGTGAAAGAGATCTAAAAGTAGAGGATATGCAGACGGTTCTGCAGCAGTTTTGCGGTGTGTTGTAGGTTTGTGACAGACAGCCGTACGTGTCAGCACAGGCAGTGCAGTATGGGCACAGTTGTGTAACCTCTCACAGTCAGACTCAGGAATGATGAGCTCACACTGAAGGTTTTTAGGTGACAGAGGGCAAACTGTGTGTGTTTGTGTGTGTTTTTTCTTAAAGGGATAGTTTACCCTCAATTAGAAATTGTCATTGTTTACCCTCATGTGAATGACTTTCATATGTCTTTGGAACAAAAATGAAGGTGTTTTTAGTATTATCTCTTCGGTGTTCATTGAAATTCTATGAAAGCAACATTTTCATGCTTCAGAAAGTATTTGAAGACAACGTGAAATTAATCCAGAAGACTTGGATACAGTAAACAGAAGCTCAAACGTGCTCGCTTAGCACACGCGAATAAACCTCATTGGCTTGTGGTGAAGCTTGTTTGCGCTTTTCAGTTCATACGGATTACTTTTACGATGCCTTTATGAACTTTGAAACATGAAAATGTTGATTACACAGACTTTAAATAGTTGGACAAAAATGTGACCATGGACCACAACACCAATCTTAAGTAGTAATAGCCAAAATGCATGCATGGGTCAAAATGATCGATTTTTCTTTTATGCCAAAAAATTATTAGGATATTGAGTAAAGATCATCTTCCATAAAGATATTTTGTAAATTTCCTAACATAAATATATCAAAACTTAATTTTTGATTAGTATTATGCATTGCTAAGAACTTCATTTGGACAACTTTAAAGTCGATTTTCTTAATATTTACTTTTTTTTTTTTCTCAGATTCTAAATTTTGAAATAGTTGTATCTCGGCCAAACGTTGTCCTACAATGGAAAAAAAAGGACCCTTATTACTGGTTTTGTGGTCCAGGGTCACAAATTATAAGAGGATACTAAAAGTAAATATTTTTAAAAAATTCAATGCAAAAGCCTCTAAAAGTCATCTTGGTCAAAAATTAGAGAATGATACTGAGTGATTGTTCTCCACGCATAGTATATGTTTCCATTCAGAAGGACCACTACTTACATAGAAACCTATGCATAGTAGCCAGAAAGAAATGCAAATTTTAAAGAAAAACGTCAGACGTACTTGCATTGAAACTTTTGCATCTGAACTCTTCAAATGATTATGCCTATTATGCACCTTTTTACAATGCGTGATATAAGTCTCAAGTGTCCCCAGAATGTGTCTGTGAAGTTTCAGCTCAAAATACAATTTTAAAAATGCCTATTTTGAGTGAAAGCAGAAACATGCTGTTTTCATGCGTGTCTCTTTAAATGCAAATGAGCTACTACTCCCCGCCCCCTTTTCCAGAATAGGGCTGTGCCTTTTACAGCTCGTATATAATAATATTAATAATAATAATCTGTTTGGTTTTGATCATCATGTCTGTCGCACTGAAATCATGTGTTGTAAACTACATTAGTATAAACTTCTGATAAAAACTAAATGGTGGCGATGTGAGTGGAAATGTGCAAATTAAGGGCCGATAATATTAGCCGGTAATATTTTTTTCACACGCTTGCAGAAAAAGGCTTACCAAAACAAAGTTTCTGGGTTGGTACATGCACTGGGGATCCGATTATAGCACTTAAACATGGAAAAAGTCAGATTTTCATGATATGTCACCTTTAAAAGAAGATAAAGAATGGTTTTACGACTTGAGTATGTGGGTGAGTAAATAACCGAATTTTCATTTTTGGGTAAACTTTCCCTTTAAGCGAGAGGAAAAGGCTGTTTGCATGTATGTGTTCAGCGAGGGAAGGGGAAAAGACTGCAAGCCGATGGTCTGTGCTCTGAGATTTCCGCTGAACTCTGGGAGGGGTCAGGCGCGGGGCAAGGTCAGGGCTCTAAACAAACACACTCGCGCACATGCACGCATACAGCACAGGGTCTATGACCAGAGTGACAGAGACTGATAACAGCAGCAGAAGCTAGAGAGAATGAAAGGAATGGAGACTAAAGACAGCCATGCGTGCTTTTATATTAGCGACTCTAACGAGGCCACACTTGAAAATCTACATTCAATGTGTTCGATTGAATGGATAAAATATTTAACCAAATGCAAACAGATATGACTTGACATTTCAGATCCATTTTGGTGATTGCTTAACCAGGTGACCTTAAGGTCATTTCTGGTGAATGCATAAAGAAATTTCCCTTGAAGTTCACACTGATACTCTAAAACAATAACACTATAATTAGGGGTGGGAATCTTTCGGTACCTTACGATTCGATTCATATCGATTCTTGTGGTCACGATTCAAGTAAAAAATTGAGTCGCAATTTTTCATCAATTTTTTTGTGCACTCTGGACATCAAGCGCACCAGTATTTTGATACTAAAACACACCAGTCTATAGTATGGGTAGTCCTGATTTGAAAAAAGCAAAAAGTGTTTCCTATTAACTTCCTAATAAATGAAAAATATTTTAACAAAAGGTCAATAATTAATATAACACTTTTCCAAACACTTGCCCTCGCTGAAAATGGGGCAGGATGTATTTGTTTTTCCTCCTCCAATGCTCTTGCTGCTTTTTTCCGACAACATCATGCTATCATTATTATATTAACTAAAAAATCCATTTTTGAGATTTGTGAATCGATGCAGATCGCTAGAACACTGAATCACGATTTAAATGTGAATACGTTTTTTTCACCACCTCTAACTATAATGTTATGCTATAAGGCTTTTGTGTTTTTGTGAAAATGCATCACAAATAAAATACATTCAAAATCCTAAAATCTACACTCAACCAAAGTTAACCTGGGTCATTGTTTTTGCAATTAGTACCATTCTAGCCCTAGTGAAAAATAAATATACTAACATTAATTTAAAATACATTAATGTCATGCTTAGTATACTGAAAATACATTCCAATTGTATTTTAAGTATACTAAACTGGTATATTTAAAGTCTGCTAAATTGGAACAACTAATTTTGTACTTAATGCACTTTAATTGTGCGGAAGTAGTGCTGAAGTCCAACTAAAGATATACTGAAGTATATTCGATTGTGCTAAATTCTAACTATTGCAAGTATACTTTAAATATTTTGCATTTAAAGATTTATTTAAAGATCATACAATCATCATCAGTAGTGGCATTAAAACTTATTTTAGGCTTAATATGTGCATTGTGCACAAGTACACCTTAATAAGAAACACTCAGCTTAAAATAATTTGTTACCCTGCTGCCTTAATTTTAAGTTCAGTCAACTTAAATAAGTTTAGTCAACTTGAAATGTTAAGTTGTACAAAGTAACAACTTAGATATTTGTGTTTACTAAACTTAACAGATGGGTAAGTAACCCAGCTGCCTTAAAATTTTAAGTTGATTCAACTCAAATATCTAAGTTGTCACTTAGTACAATTTAACATTTCAAGTTGAATAAACTTTTTTTGAGTTGACTGAACTTAACATTTTAAGGCAGCCAGGTTACAAATTATTTTAAGTTGACTCAACATATTGTTTTTTACAGTGTAGTACTCCAAATAAAGTTTAATTACAATTTTTTTAAATAATTTTTATATCAGTGAGTCTCAAGCGATTAGTCAGTAAATATGTTAATATAGACTTGAACTATACTAAAATAAATGCATTTTAAATGTATTACTTTTTTTACTAGCAAGTGCTGATTCATTTCTGATTCACAGGTTTCTGATGACATATGATTCGGATTAAATTTGATTCCTGAAAAAAATTGCTCAGCTACACTGGTCAGGCTTTTTTTTTGTTTGTTCGTTCATTGTTTTTAAATTCACTAAAAGAACCGACTCAAAAGAGTCGTTTATTTCAGGAATCAGCATTTATGATATTAGAGTCAGCATTGTGACTTCAAAAAAAACCCAGACCTACAAATGGCACAAAAATCATACTTCACCTTTCAAGTAAATGCCGCTTGGTTTGATATTTTCTGTCTAATGCAATGACATTCATACAGGTTAAGTCTGGCTTAAGTGTGATTAATATTTTGGGTCATTCATTGTCTTTGCATACATAACTTAGTAGGACAGGCATATCAGAAAGGGCAGTTCTAAAATAAAAAAACAGGACATGATCACAGAAAGGCAGAGAAGTGAGAAGTATCATTAAAGAGGAGGAAGTGCTGTCGCTGGTAAAGTGGGTGGAGCAATGACGGTAAAAGTAGGAAGAAATGGTGTGATTGTGTGTCATAAAGAGACGTGTGGAGGATGGACCTTATGTTTCTGACATACATTTAGAAGGGAGTGTTTTGTGACCACTTTGTCTTTAATTCTGTATTGGAGTAATTCCGATTCATTAGTCTGCTTTTTAATTAGATCATTTATACATTTCATTTATATGTCGTGCAGTGCACAGCTTCATGGATTGAGATAATTGACCCAGTCCCTGCTACAGAAACACACACACACACAAACACACTGAGGGTTGATCCATTTCCCCTGGGGCCCCGTTTCACTCCATCATAATCAGTGTCTCTTCTCAGACACACTGTCACACAAACACACAAACACACACACGCAGCACCGCTGCTGAGGCCTGGAACATTCCGCGCATTCAGCTGTATGTGGGAACACTTAAAAATAAGCCGTAGACACGTAGACACACTTGCAGTTTTTTACTAAAAACCATTCGAAAAGAGATGAAGCCTTCAAGTGCATTGTGTAGAAGTGCCAAAGTCAGCTCATTATTTGTTTGTAGTGCACTTGTGCTGGAATACAAGTGCTTGTTTCTTTTTAAGATCATAATACGCCTTTGGATGTGTGGTTTCTGCCCCTAATCTAAACTTTCATGTGTTTTTCAGGTGCTGATATGTTTTAAACATGAGTGGAGTGGGTGAGAACTCACTTGAGCCGCTGTGCTCGGACCGAAAGCGTAAACTCTCCACATGTGACACGCCAGGACAAGGGTGAGACATTTTAACTAGCAGTATCGCAAGTCTTTAAATGCTTTTCCTCGCTAAAATCGCATGTGCGTTCGTTTTTTGTATCTACAGATGTGATAAGCGCAGGAGGGAGCAGGAGAGCAAGTATATAGAGGAGCTGGCCGAACTGATTTCGGCCAACCTTAGTGACATCGACAGCTTCAATGTCAAACCAGACAAGTGTGCCATCCTTAAAGAGACAGTGCGCCAGATACGACAGATCAAAGAGCAAGGTACACATCTGCTCGAACGGCTCTTTTACATATCAGCCTGTGAAAATATTTACTAAACCAACAGTGCGGGGAAGTGGATGATTTCCTCGGTTTTATAAAAACGCTGCCACCTGGTGGCAGGTGGAATGCTGTTACTGCAGTCTGGCCTCCTGCTGGAGTGAATATTTGTTGTTGTGTTACACCTTTGCTAGTTTTACTCAATATAGTTTTTTCCATAAAGACACATTTGTAAAATCTGAGGTGTAGTTCTGTGTTCATCGTTCTCATAATTATATATCGCATTCAGAACTGTAGTCTTCACGAGTGTTGCGTGAGACAGGCCTGTACATGTCTTTTTTTTTCATTTGGACTCTAACCCGGAGTTCACACAGTGAAACGATGAATAGGCGTTGGTGTTCATTCTTCCTTATTTGACATTCCATTGGTTAATAGTGTCTCACGGGAATGAAACCTACTAACTACACATCAAAATAAACAGAATACTTTTTCTTTTCCCTTGTTATTGTATTCTATAATATAGGTTCTTTCGTCTAGTGGTGAGACAAATACAGTGGAGATCAAAATTAGAGAGCAACCTATAATTTCCTACATTTTAAGGTCACTGCTTAGTATTTGAAATTATCCTAACATGAGTAGAAGGGCAGTTTTAAGCATATTTCATACAGCGGGTAAAATAAGTATTGAACACGTCAGTAAATATATTTCCGAAGGTGCTGCTGACTTAAAATTTTCACCAGATGTCAGTAACAATCCAAGTAATCCATACATACAAAGAAAACAAAACAAATAAGTCCGTAAATTAAGTTATGTGTAATTAAATGGAACGACACAGGGATAAAGTATAGAGGGTATGCACTGACGTCACTTTCCCGCCAGAACACGCCTCTTCACCCGGACTAAGTGCCAAAAGAGGCAGCTGTGTGGATGCGTTTAATAAGGAAGCTGCGAAAACACGAGTAAAACGTGTAAAAACGATAATCAGTTAAACTAAATGTTGTTGAACTTGATTTAGTGTTGCTTACAACTTACCAAATATCCAGTGGTCCATGAATATTGATATGCAGTGTTTTCTGACATTTATATGTGCCTGATTTTAACGTCGGGAAAATAAATAAAATCTGACTGAATAATGTAATGTGTCTCAATGGGGAATCGGTTCAGCACTGCAGCTGGAATTGCTTGCTGGTTCAATGCCGAACAGGGTAAGGATCTGTCTCTGCATATTTAAGTCAGACAGAAAAGAATCAAAGAAAGAATCGAACGGCTAAGCTCACCTTTGCTGAGGAGCATCGCTGAGTCCATAGTTCACTTTAGTGATAGTTTGGGGGATGTTTTCTGCAGCGGGAGTTGGGCCTCTTATACAGATACATGTCAGGGTGAACGAAATGTTTATCCTTCAGCAACATGCAGTTCCTTCCCTGCAAACATCTCCCAATTTTCATGTAAGACAACGCCCTTGTCGCACTGCAAAATGGCTTAGTCCTCTTCCAGAACAAAGATTTACAGATAATGTGCTCACCCCTTTGTCATCCAAGATGTTCATGTATTTCTCTCTTCAGTAAAGAAATTATGGTTTTTGGGGAAAACATTTTTCTCCATATAATGGACTGACACGGTGCCCCGAGCTTTTAATGCGGCTTCAAACGATCCCAAATGCTGTTGTAAACGATCCCAGTTGAGAAAGAAGGGTGTTATCTAGCAATACAATCAGTTGTTTTCATAAAAACAATAGTTTATGTACTTTTTAATGTCAAACGCTCATCTTGTCTTACTCTGCCTGGACTCTGTGTTTGTTCCGGTTCATGACAGTTAGGGTATGTCGAAAAATCTCATGTTCTCCCTCAACTTTAAAATCGTCCTGTATCGCTGTTTTACCTTTTTTGTTAAGGTTGTTTGATCTTCTTTGCATGTTCACTTTGCAAACACTGGGTCGGTACTTCTGCACCAATGTAGGATGATTTTGAAATGATTTTTGAAGTTGAGGGAGAAAATACGATTTTCTCGACACACCCTAACTGTCTTGAGTCAGAATACGCAGAGTTCAGGGAGAGAAAGACAAGACGAGCATTTGAGATTAAAAAGTATTTAAGTTGTATTTTTAAAATGAAAATAACTGATCGTTTCGCTAGATAAGACCCTTCTTTCTCGGCTGGGATCATTTACAACTGCATTTGGGATCGTTTGAAGCCGCATTTAAACTGCATTTTGAAAGTTCAAACTTGGGGCACCATATCAGTCGTTTATATGGAGAAAAATGCAGATATGTTTTCCTCAAAAAACATGATTTCTTTACGACTGAAGAAAGAAAGACATGAACATCTTGGATGACAAGGGGGTGAGTACATTATATGTGAATCTTTGTTCTGGAAGTGGACTTTAAGCTAAGAACACTGAAATAATGAAATGGCCGGGCCAGTGCCCAGATCTAAACCCAATTGAAAATCAACCCAACTTTGCCAACAAAGTTATGGCTAAGAAACTCACTACAGTTACTAAACTATATTAGAGAGCGGAAGAAACTAGTGATGTCCTGCGGCCACAGATGTGCTGAAGTCATTCAAAGTAAGGGCCTCTACACTTCCTACTAATTTCTGATGGCCCTGCAAAATTTTAGTTGTAATCTTCCTTTGTGCTTCAGTGGTTACTGTTTTCTATTTTTGATCACTTTTGTCAAAATAAAGGTTTTTGTTGAAATGCCTTTGAGTGACGCAGAGTAACAAATCAAGTATTTATAGATCATTCTCTAATTTTGATAAAATTGGTAAATATGTTGTTTATAGTACAAAAACAGTTTAAAACTGTTCATTTTTCTAAAATGTTCTAATATGTGGTCTCTATTCACTCCGCTTACAGGTAAAAGCTCATGTGGCGATGATGATGTCCAGAAGGCGGACGTGTCCTCTACTGGTCAAGGGGTCATCGACAAGGACCATCTGGGCCCTCTGTTGTTGCAGGTAAGAATAGAGACCTAAAGGTCATCGGTCACCAGAAGCTCATTTCTCATGCTACTTACCAATTATGATTTAAAATGTTTTCTAATGATTTTTCTGAATCTCTCTCTTTCTCTGTCAGGCTCTGGATGGGTTTTTGTTTGTGGTGAGTCGTGAAGGCAGCATTGTGTTCGTGTCAGATAATGTGACTCAGTACCTGCAGTATAAACAGGAGGAGCTGATCAACACCAGCATCTACAACATACTGCACGAGGAAGACCGAGAAGAACTGCATAAAAACCTGCCCAAAAACAATGGTATATATGTCAATGTATATCTTTCATATGAAAGTTGCTGTTTAACTGTAAATCATGAAATCACAACAATAAGTGAGCATCATGCATCACTTTTTTTTGTCTGTATGTTAAGGTCCCAACAGTGTGTCATGGGGTGGTGACGCCTCCCGTCAGAAGTCTCACACATTTAATTGTCGTATGCTGGTGAAATTTGGCCATGTCGGTCCTGGAGGTGAAGAAGGCGCTGGTGGGCCTCGCTACGAGACCATGCAATGTTTCGCTCTCACGCAGCCTAAAGCGATGATGGAGGAAGGGGAAGGTCTGTAGTAGATTTATGTTTATACAGATCAAGATCTATATACTGTCTTATAGTGTCGCTGGTGAATTCATGTGAATCTCAAGTATTAAGAATGTTCTTCGTCTTTCTGTCCATCAGATCTGCAGTCTTGTATGATTTGTGTAGCACGGAGAGTGATGGCAGTGGAGAGGACAGAGCGATTCAGCACTAGACACGAACTATCAGGTAAAATTGATTAAATTCTAAATATTCTAAATGTTGTGGAAATCTGGTATTTCCACTATACGCTGCCGTTCAAAAGTTTAAGATTTTTAATGTTTTTTTAAAGTATTTTCTAATGCTCATCAAGGCTGTGTTTACTTAATACAAAATGAACGGTAATATTGTGAAATATTATTACAGTTTAAAATAATGTTTTCTGTTTTAATATATCTTAAAATGTAATTAAGTTGGCTTGAGAAAGCCAATTTACTGATCTACTATTTAAGATTATTATGTTGGCTTGGCAGAGACAAATTTAGACAAATTTTTCTGACTCTAACTCGTCCCAGGGCTTTAATGCCACAGGCCCCAAACTTGGCAGAGACCTGGGCCCTGATGTGTAGTTTGTTGCTATATCTTTTTAGACTGATCACACTTACAGTTTTTTTATTATTAATTTTTAAATATGAAAAATTTCCCATAGACTTACATTGGCTGAAAAAAAATGCTCCCTCTAGAGGAGCAATACCACTCGAGAAGGCGGAGGCGGTTAACTCCTTACACTTACTTTCATTTTGAAATCGGTTAGAAAATACAAATAAATACATGAATTTAATTCATACCGACAAGCTACACCAACATATCTGATCATTATCAGATCCAGGGCTCATGAATGAGGACTGTCTGGCCAGAGAAGAGATGTAAAAGATCATAGATCTGTGAGCTCCGTCCGTGCTCACTGATCTACAGCATTTGCACGTCTTTTCAAGTCTTTTACACAAAAATATTCCAGCGGTTTTATACAATCCACCCCTTAGAACACATTATGAGCTATATTCAGGTGTTTGTGAGCTGTTTCATGTAAAACTGAAAGCGTCGCGTCGATCGCGCGATCACGCGATCACTGCAGCCTCCTCATTAAACATCTTTATTTGGACGTGTTAAAGACTTATAAATGAAAACACTCCAGCGATAGCACACAATAATACTAGAAGAAAATATTAAACGGGTAAAATTAGCTTGTGAGATATTCTGTGTATGCAATGCAACGAGTCGTGGCTTGCTGCTCTCCGTCCGTGCTCAAAAAGCTACATCATTTGCAGCTTTTAAAGGCTTTTAAATAAAAACACTCCAGCAATAGAACACAATAATAATAGAAGAACATGTTTAAAAGGGGAAAATGAGTTCTTATAAATGCCTGTGACATATTTTTAAACTTGCAGAGCAACGCGTCACGGCTCGCTGCGCTCCGTCCGTGCTGACTAATCTACATTATTTACAGCTGTTTTAAAGGCTTTTAAATGAAAACACTCCAGCGACAGAACACAATAATAGTAGAAGAACATAATACACAGCAACGTGTTGCGGCTCGGACAATCGCACCCCGGAAAGCATTCATCCTCACTTCTCTCGGACAAACACAGGCGAGATTATATGAAAATATGATATCTTGCCGAATATAATCGAAAACAGTCGTTTATGCCTCATGTGAACATAAACTGTTGAGAAATAATTTGGAGGTGGATCATTATGATCATTATTTGAGCATTAAAGCGACCGCATTCACCAGCTGCTTTCTGACTTTAGTGTTAATCCATAAAATAAGAAGTTTGTCTTGGCTTCTTATAGGTATGTATTTATTTATTTATTTATTGCTCTTACAAGAATTCATATTTAATGAAAACTATGCAATGTTATTTTAGGTTTCTTCCATTTCTGCATGTGCACACCTTCAAACCTAAAACCTGCTCTGTGATACTATTGTTTGCAAATGCAAACAATAGTATTGTTAGCCATGTTAGAAAACAATAACATGTTAGCCATGTTAGAAAACATGCTAGTAGTATGCTAATCATGTGCGAAACATGCTATCAACATGCTAATCAGGCTAATCATGCTAACAACATTCTAGTAACTTGCAAATTATGATAACAACATGCTAATCATGCTAACAACATTGTAATCAGCCTATAAAAATACAAGCAATAAGCTAATCATGCTACAACATGTTAACAACATGTTAAATCATGTAAGCAATGTGTTAAATCATGCTAGCTGCTTTCATACTTTTACAACTGCTTCAAACTTTCAGGCTAGGCTTTCTCAAGCCAACTTAAAGTTTGTTCTCGAACTTTACTCATCTAGTTACTCATCTACACATAATAATATTTTAGAACTCAATAGAGCATATTGCTATTTTATTCACAGTAGATACTGAAAAAGTTTAAAGGACAGCTTTAACAGAAGACGAAACTGAAGAAAAAAAATCACATAGTCAAGTGTAGTACCACAACTAAGCGTGTTCGTTTGACCACAGGTAAACTGATCGAGATCGAGCAGCAGAGCCTGTTGCACACCACCATGCGTCCTGGCTGGGAAGATTTAGTGCGCAGGTGTATGCAGATGTTCCTTCACCGCAGCGACGGTCAGCCCTGGTCCTACAAGAGACACTATCAAGAAGGTATGTGGTTGTACACCTGCAAGGCTTGAATCTTTTCTTCATTTAAGTGCATAAATGAGGTAAATTGCTCTATCTACTTTGAGCAGTGATGTTGAAAGACAAAATTGTGAATTCTGGATTCTGTAACTAGTTATTATGGCCGAAATAAAACCATGCTGTCTAAGTGCTGCTTTTGCATGTGTGAAATGGGTTTGACAGATTGAGTACGTGTTTTATTAATGTTGTTTGTATTCATCTTTTCAGCAATTACTCATGGTAGAGCAGAGACTCCGCCCTATCGGTTCTCTTTGTCAGATGGCACTCCAGTAACGGCACAAACGCGCAGCGAGCTCTGCCGAAACCCTGTCACCAATGACCCGCCCACTTTTCTCTCTACTCATCTTCTGCAGAGGTTTGTTCCCCTCAACAGTTATACATTATGATTTCACATAAAAAATATCTCTCTTCTCCTCGCCCTTATATCTCATTCTCTTTCAGGGAGCAAAACGGATACAGACCCAATCAAGGTGGTGTAATGCGAACGGTTATGGGCAATGCCAATCCGAATGCCCATATGGGCATGGGCAATACCAGAGGCTACGGCATGAACGAGCAAGGTCACATGGGTCCCAGAGGAGGTGCTATGTATGGCCCAGGCAACAGGATGCATCAGATGAACCCGATGCATCAGATGAATCAAATGAACCAGATGAATTCAATGAATCAAATGAATATGAATCAGATGAATTGCATGAATCAAATGAGCTCTATGAATCATATGAATCAAATGAATCAGATGAACTCCATGAATCAGATGAACTCCATGAATCAGATGGGCCATCCTGGCATGAATCAGCACCAGCAGGGGCAATTTCACGGCAGTGGGTATGGAATGGGCATGACAAGTCCCTCCCAAGGTAGTCCAGGTATGAACCCTGCCCAACAGAATATAATGGGGTCACCACGGATAAGAGGGAGTCCAAAAATGGGTGCAAGTCCGTTTTCACCTGGAGGTAAGTGTAGTTCCCAAAGTTCTACACATGCGAAACACCTTCTGTATTCTTTTATTAAATATGGTTTTAGATTCTAGTGGTCTAATGAAATATAATTGATTTCAAAGGGATGCACTCTCCCATGGGTCCTGTGGGTATGGGCGGCGGTGGTGGATCTTCTGGTCCATCAGTTGGGAACACCTTCTCCAACAGTTCTTTGAATGCCCTCCAAGCCATTAGTGAAGGTGTTGGCTCTTCTCTGCCTTCAGCGCTCAATTCACCTGCCCACAAATCCGACAGCTCTCCCAGCATCAACTCAACCCAGTCCAATCAGCAAGGCCAGACCGGCAACAGCAAACCTGGTGCTGGTGATTCCAAGAGCCCGTCGAGTGCTCACAGCACAGGGTTAGATCAGCAACAGGCCTCGTCATCGGAGACCACGGATAAACCGGACAGCCAGTCCAGCAAGGATGGTTCCGCTGGGGCGGAAGTCAATCGGAGAGTCCCTGATGGAAAAGGCCACAAGAAGTTACTTCAGCTGCTCACGTCGCCAACTGAAGAGATTGGGATTGGGACCGGAGGACCTGTCCCAGGTCGTGCCTCCACTCCGATGGGTCCTGACTCAAAGGAAGCGATAAGTGGCATGATGAGTCCGTCATCGACGGGAGTGTCCTCCTCATCTGGTTCGTCATCGGGGAATAACGGCAATCAGCAAGGCTCGGGAGGAGTGTCGTCCACAGCTTGTCCCAGTGGCCATCACGCCCCTCACACCTTACAGGAGAAACACAAGATACTCCACAAGCTTCTTCAAAATGGAAACACACCTGACGATGTGGCTCGCATCACAGCCGAGGCTACTGGGAAGGCCACTCTTGGTCCGGAGCTCCCAGGTGCTGAGGGGAGAAATCTAGATCTCAAGCAGGAGCAGCTTAGTCCGAAAGAAGGAAAAAAGCCACAAGCCCTTCTTCACTACCTCCTCAATAAGGATGACTCCAAAGAGCCCAATGCAGATGTCAAGCCAAAGCTGGAGGAGCTGGAAGGGAGAGGGAACACTGGAGGGCAGGGGTCAGGGGTTACAACTTCTAATTCTAACAGCCAGGAGGGCAAAATCAAGGTCGAACCAGGCAGTGAGGTATTTACGGTTAATTCATACTTAAGTAGTACTTGTGTTGGGTTCATTCTTCTATACTTGTCAAGACCATCGGCCCTGTATTTTGGGATTCATTTAATGATAAATATACCAGCAAATATATGTTTTTAATGAAATAAAAAAAGAAAATAAAAAAGTTTGAGGAAAACATTCCAGGATTTTTTTCTCCATGGGACCCAACGAGTTGAAGGTCCAATTTGCAGTTCCAGTGCAGCTTCCTATGTAGCGATAAAATGTATATACTTTTTAATCACAAATGCTCGTCTCGCACTAGCTCGACTTCACACATTACGTAGTCACGCTAAAAAGGTCATATATAATATGTACTAATGTATAATTAATAGGGATGTGACGAGATCCGATATGTCTCGCAAGATCTGACTGGAAACTGTGACAATATCTTTGCAAAGCATTTTGCAGTTTACATTAGAGCTGCATGATTAATCTTTAAAAGATCACGATCTCTATTTAAACACCCGTGCAATCTTATTCCTAAATGACAACGATTCAGCGGTGTCTGTTACGACTATTTCACATCGATGTGAAACAGGTGTTAAAGACATTAAAATATGTATTCATGCTGCTGCTGATCCAAAAAGAGCAGCACAAACAGTCTTTTCAACCACATAATGATGTTACAGACATTTAAATAACAGAAGTACTGGGATAAAAGTTTATAGTTTGGTATAAACACTTATTGTCTACAGTAGTGATCAAAACGAAAGTATCTTAACACTTGTATGTTTTGTAACGCTTATCCACTTCCGCTAGGAGGTGGCAACAACTGCACGTTTAAAAAAAATATTTATCATTGAATCATTCATTCAGGAGATTCCAGTAGTGAAACAAGTCTTTATTAATTTAGACACTGACTGATTTTTGATCCAATATTTTTTTTAAGCAGTGAACATTTTGTCAGAACTACTAGTAAATTACGCTATTTTGTTTAGATGAATCTAATCGTTCTTTTCTTCAGAAACGTGAGAGAATCGTAATCTCTAATTTATTAAAAGAAAAATCATAATTTTTAGTTTATCCAGAATCATGCAGCTTTAGTTTACATGTTTCTTACTGCATATAATTAATTAAAATAGAAGTTTAACTTCATAAAATTCAAGTTCATATCAAAATGCACATGCATTTTGTGTTTTTGTTGAATAAAATACTATTTTTCCCTATACATTTCATAATTTAGGATTTCTTTAAAAAAGTAAAAAAAAAAAACATTACTCTCTATAGATATATTTTTCATGTTTGTAAGGCAAGCATACACAGAATTTAGAAGTTTTACGCTCAAGTTCACAGAGACCGAGACAGCAGAAAGCGCATTCTGTTTGCTTTAATTTACAAAAGCGCAACATTTAGTTGTTATTCTGAGTGCACACAAATAAACAGAGACTTTACAGATTCGAAAGATGTATTACTCTCATCTGTATGACCAAAAATGACAGAGTATTTTAAGTGCAAGTGGCCGCACCTGCACCTCCATCTGTTTCTTTCTTGATTAACATTATGATTGAGCTGCCAAGTTCCTACTACTTACATATTTCAGTTAAAAAAAGCCATATTTGAGGTCGATGAATGATGAGCGTTTAAATGTCCGATGTACTATATTACTACGTAGATCAGCCATTAATGTTCTGTCCGTCACGGATTGCATGACTTCGCCACTTCCTCACGATTTTTTATTTTTTTTTTTAAATAAATTTTGGTTGACCAAGCCTCTTCTCGTCAACTAACAATTTGTTGAGTATTAGAGGGTAGCCCTAATATAATATTATTAATTATATATAGATTTTTAAAATGATCAGAATTATTTATTTATTTTTCGAACATCAATCATTTTTGTTTTTCCAGATTGATAACTTGGAGAGTATTTTCGGAGGGCTAAGGAATTCTAGTTCTGGAATGTTTGCTGATTCTGGAACTGGAGGGATGGAAGGGGGCAATAAGCAGGGCAATGGGCCTAACAGCACCGCACATGGTAAGTCACAACACCTCGAGCGCTCAAAGTAAAAGAAAATTGAATGTGATGAAATGACAACATGTAAGGAATTAATAGAAAATGTACTGGACATATATTTTATATCTAAGGTAACTGCTAATGTGTTTTATGCGTTATTGTGTGTTCCAGACCGGGAGGGTGTTGGCATGGGCTCTGGTCAACGTGTGCCCTTCCAGAGGGCTGTGTCTGTTGATGGTAAACCCTTGAGCGGGCCGGGCATGACTGGAAGAAGAAGCGCCCCTTCTTCTTTGATCAAACAGGAGCATCCTGACAACCACATGGGCATGGGTGCGTCTCTTATATTTTTATTTATATTAACTTTGAACATAATTTTATGTATGTAACTGTATATACTGTACATACATTCATTCTTTAGCTAAATTTTAACATTCCTAACATGCTTTTCTCAGGAGGTCCAAACAGGCCAATGGGAATGCCCAGTCGGCCCCCCATGGCAGGTGCTGGAGATTGGGGAATGTCCGGCTCTGGCAGCCCTGTCGGACACCCTGGTATGGGTCGTGCAGGCATGGACCATAATCCTAAGAGCATGATGGGAGGACCCATGGTTAACCGATCAAACAGCGTTCCTGCAACCAGATCTATGTTGCAGCAGCAGTTGATGGAAATGGGTAAGTTGTTTTAATTCAGAATAACTCGAAACTAGCAGTGTGGACCTGACAACAGCCATCACATCAAAATAAATTGTTCTAACTACTTTGTGTTGTTTTTGCAGGGCCTTATGAGGTAGGAATGGGTATGAATTCATTCAGTGGGCAGGGACCTCCACCACAGTCCCCTTCATGGCCAGACAGTGGGATGGGAATGGAGGGACCACAGAATGCAAACAGGTAACAACCAAAAAAAGATATATTCTTTTAAAACAAGTGTTTGCATTTTAGGATTAAAGGAGACCTATTATGCCTCTTTTTACAATATGTAATATAAAT
>JAHKKF010511015.1:0-12623 GCA_019740295.1 Labeo calbasu
TTTTATTTTATTTTATTTTATTTTATTTTATTTTAAGGACATTTGTGCATGTACCATTCATGATATCATGATGTTCTGAGTATAGTAATCACTCCATCCCATGACCTATATCAAAGTAACCATAGTTTAACCATATTTTTCAGTAAATACCTTGTTTGGGGATATTCTTGGCATATTATTATTATTATTATTGCATGGATAATAGATGAATATACACAAGAAAATGGAGCACATTACCGCTGCACAACAACAGAATGATGAAACGTTTAATAAAATGATGAAATGTGACACTGAAATGAGTGAACTGGCAGACAGAGAGAGAGATCAGACACAAGCGGCCTTTGGATGTGTTGCCGTTCTCTTGTAATCCCCGATAAATACAACAACTCTCCATTCAGATTCATGGTAAACCTCCCTCTGTCAGTTCTCTTGAAATTCATGCTCTCCTCAAAGTCTCGTTAACGTGTTGGCTGCATATGTGCGTGAGCAGGATTTATGTTTGATTTGCTTTGGCCTCGGGCTCTGCTCATTGATTTCGCTCACTCATTTATCTCGAGAAGAAAAAAAAACAAACACAAAATGGAGTCGCATAGCTCATTCTCTCTCTCTCTTCTCTCGCATTTCTCTTTTTCTGTCAATCCCTGTATCTTTTACCGTGTTGGATTACTGATGTCCTTTGCATCATGTTCCTTTCTCTAGTGCTTTGTGTTTCGGCGATGAAATTACTTTATATTCTTCTCACTTTTGATCTGTTTATGCATGCGGTTACTCGGCAGCAATACAAATGGACTCGTTTGATTGGTCGGTGTATGTAAACAAGGACAAGAGCAATTCTCTAGCATTTGATTTAACATACAATGCACCGTTAAACTTTAAACCATATGCTGAAAAACAATAGCAGACAAATTTTATTCAAATGCATGCATGGACTCCATGTGTTCCATGTGTTTTTGTGGTTTATTTAAATTAAATCATAGGTATTTTTTGGCATACCTGCCATGGCATACCTGCATGCCTGCCAAAAGCAAATTGAAAATTTACTGGCCATGAATACGGGTCGATTAAAAACTATTTAACAAACATATTCTGTGTTCTTTTATCTAGTTTTAAAATGTTTAAAATGTTAATATATAATAAAAAAAAAAAATATATATATATATATATTTTTTTTTTATATAAAAAATAATTTTCTCCCAATGAGAGGAATATATTTCCTCATTTATTTATTTGTTTGTGTATTTATTTATTTATTACCTTAGCTTATTTATTGACATGTATTGGCTTTTATTTGTTTATTGCCATTTGTTTTAGTTATTTGCATAATTGTCATATTTTTTGCTTTATTTTTTAACTTATTAAAAAATATTAAAAATACTAAAACGTATTAAATGGTTCAGCATTTATTTATTTATTTACTGGCTTATTTATTTATTGGCATTTTAGTTCTATAACTGGTTAAGTATTTTATTTATTTATTTATTTATTTGTCTTTAGTTAGTTATTTATTGGCTTATTTATTAATTTGTTGCCTTTATTTGTTGGCAGTTTGCTAATTTATTGGCATTTGTTGTAGTTATTTGCTTTATTTTTTAAATTATTGACTTTATTTATTTATTTGCTTAGCTTAGTTATTGAAATTTATTGGCTTTTATTTCTTAGCATTTTAGTTATATGCTTTATTTGCTTATTTATTTTTTGCTGTATATGTGCTTTAATATTTTTTTAATTATTAGCTTTTTTTGTTCGATTGGCTCAGTATTTATTGATTTGGTTGGCTTTATTTATGTGATTGGCTTAATTATTAATTTATTGGCTTCATTTATTTGTTGGCTGTTTGCTTATTTATTGGCATTTGTTTTAGTTATTTGGCTTTGTTTTAAATTATTGGTTTAGAAGAGTTTTAATTTATTTATTAGCTTATTTATTGGCATATGTTTTATTTATTATTTATTTATTTGCCTTTTTAATTAGCTTTTTAAAAATATATCAGCATTTTATTTTTTACATTTTTTTTTTTATTTTTTTTAATTTGGTTAGCTTTATTTATTGGCTTATTAATTATATAAATATATATAAATATATATGTATTTTTTATTTTATTTAATACGTCTGTAATGTCATTATTTGAAGTTTAAAATAAAGGGGGAAAAAACTTTTGTATTTACCATTTAGCACATGCCGTAAATAGCGTTTTATAAGCATTTTATTTTTTATTTTATCTGACTCGAGGATGATTTGAACGTGGACATCTGCACATTCCCGTAGACAGCAGTGATTGGCTTCCAATCTGATTTCGGCCAAGAAGGTGCCCGCGCACGTGCTTTCCAATTCCACCGAGTATTTATAGATCGGCTGTCATGATAGTGATCAAGTGAAGCTCATTACAGTTAAGAATCAGCTCATTACTTTGTGAAGAAGTGAAAAGCGCTTTTCTGAGTCAGTAAACACTTGATATATCCTCATGAATCATCTCTGCGGTTGTTTGTTGGCTCCTATCTTGCGTTTCTGTTGAAAAATGGAAGCTAATAATGCTGTGGGGATGTAGAAACTGGATGCACATTAGAGCTTCTCATTACTGGAGCGTGTTTACAGTGCTAGATTGTTTGATCAATGTCTGACTGATGACAGCTCTCTTACACCGTGTCCTAAAGCCATTTCTTCCATATAAATCGGAGTTTTTGTCGTAACTAGCCATGATATACAACAGGACATTTTGTTGTTTCTATTTCCGCCGTTGCACTCGATATCCCTTCCCACAGTGACATCTCATTGGTCTAAAATACTAGATTTGATGAGATTTTTGATACTTTTGATGTTTCTATAACCCATAAAAGCCTATTTGAGAGCCTTGGATTCAATGTTGTATTTTCCTCTAGCAGAGCACACGCACATACACACTCTCACACACACAGTCTCTCATTAAGAACTTGGTGTCCCTTGCGGGCATGAGCAACCATTCTTATAGACACGCCGGACTATGTTTAGAAACCTTGACCTCTCTCTCTGTCTCTCTCTCTCTTGCACATGTTACTCTCTCGCAGCTCCAGCCTTAATTATGGCAGTGAGTGTATCCTGCGCTGGAGCGTGTGTGTCTCAGGTGTACAGTAAAGTGTCAGGCAAATACAGATGCATTACAGCCAACATGCACAATGTATAGTACACACTCTGGAGTCCATGACATGATGACTGACAGATCCATGACACTGGATGGTCAGTTAAAAGGTATAGTTATAGCTGTTGTTTTTGAAAAGTTGTATTTAGGTTGGTTTAATATTTTATTTGTTTATTTATTTTTTAAATTAATTACTTTTGTTTAATTTATTAAGAGGAGTAATTAATTAATTAATAATGATGATAATAATAATAACAACAACAACAACAACAACAACAATAATAATAATAATAATAATAATGGTGATAATGCTAATGATAATAATAATGATAATAATAATAATGATAATAATAATAATGATAATAATAATAATAATAATAATAATAATAATAATAATAATAATAGTAGTAGTAGTAGTAGTAGTAGTAGTAATAATAATAATAATACATTCCACTATATACGTTTTCTCTCTCTCTCTCTCTCTCTCTCTCTCTCTATATATATATATATATATATATCCATTTATTAATTCATTCCCAGTTTATTTACTCATTCTTAACTTTGTTTATTCTCACAAATTGATTTAATTTTCTTTCACAAACAATTCATTTACTCACATAACTATTTATTCGTTCATTCATTCATTCACAAAACAGTATTTATTTCCTCTCAATCAATATTTCCTCTAACAACAAAATTTGTTCATTTGATTGCTACTTTATTTACTTATTCACTCATTCATCAGTTGTTCCACAAATAAATTTATTCATTTATTTAATCTCACATGTTCTTTTTTCTTTTTCATTACAAAACAGAATTTCATTTCCTTTCACAAACAATTAATTCATTTACTCTCACATAACTATTCGTTCATTTGTTCATTCTTTTGTTCGTTCATTAATTCATTCTTTTCTTCTAACAAAACAGAATTTCCTTTTATAAATAAACAGTTAATTCATTTGTTTACTTTAATAATTTGTTTGCATAACTATTTATTCATTAATTCATTATTTCATTCATTAGCTCAAAATTTGGCCTCTTAACGACCATTAACAAAATGACTATTTCCTCTCTATTCACATTTGTTTACGAAAAATGCATTTGTAAGCTGTGCTTTCTGTGTCAGTTCCTTGAAGAATACTGTGAATGAGAGCTTTAGCTTGAACCTTCACTCCCTGAAACCCTCTCTCATTCAAAGCTGTAATTGGCCCCGCCGGACCACCGTAGGAGTCAATCACTTGCTGGTGCATACATGCACACAGTTTGTTGGCACCGGCTCCATTGAGATGTTTGTTCCTTAAAGCAGTGCTTTCCTCTGGTCCAATCTGCTCCATTATTCATGCTGATAAACAGCACAGTGGAAGCATCCGTAGCCACAGCTATGCCATATTTACCAGGTTGATTTGATTAAATAAGCACCCGTTGGTTGCTGCAGCGCTCCGAAATCGATATGCACGTCTGCCAGTGCCTGTACATGGGCTTAGCAGCAGCCAAACTATATCCGACAAAGTGGAAACAAAGAAAGAATGAAGGAAAGGATTTTGTTTTCCTCTTGGTGAGGCACTTAGGGGTGTCTGGAAGCACACAGCGAGGGGTGCGCGTGTGCACACACACACACCACACACACCTGTAGCATAAGCCTTTTTCTATTTCTCTCTCACAGCTCTGAAAAGTACCAAATAGTGTGTGTGTGTGTTTAACAATCTCCCTCCTTCCAATCACATTAATGTCATATTTCTTCTCTGTACCTGTCTGGCTCTGTCTGTCCATATGGGTATGTGTTCCTATCCATCTGTTTATCTGCCTGACTGTCTGTCTATCTTACTGGTTGTTTATCTGTGTAGATAGATCTGTGTCTGTCTATCTGTCTGTCTATCCGTCCGTCCGTCCGTCTCCCCGTCTCCCCATCTATCTGTCCATTTGTCTGTCTGTCTCTCTCTTTCTCTATCTATCTCTCCGTCTATCTATCTATCCATTTGTCTGGCTGGCTGGCTGTCTTTCTGTCTCATCTATATGTCTGTCTCTCTTTGTCTAGTTGTCTGGTTGTTTGTCTGTATCCATCTGTCTGGCTGTCTTTCTATCTATTTATATGTCTGATTGTCTATCTGTATGTCTGTCTGTTTTTGTTTTTCTCTGTCTGTCTGTCTGGTTGTCTGTCTCTCTCTATTTGCTATCTATTGGTGTGTCTCTGTCTGTCCTTCTGCTTGGCTGTCTGTCTGTCCATCTGGGTCTGTATCTTTCCATCTATCTAACTGTCTGTCTGTATCTGCTGAGCTGCCTCTATCCATCCATCAGTCTGTCTGTCTGTCTGTCTGTCTGTCTGTTTGTTTGTTTGTCTGTCTGTCTATTATTTGTCTGGCTGGCAGTCATTCTCTCTTATCTATCCTTCTGTCTCTCCCTGTCCATTTGTCTGGCTGTTTGTCTATCTGTCATCTATCTGTACATTTGTCTGTCTCTGTCTGGCCTGTCTATCTATCTACTTGTCTGGCTGGCTGTCTTTGTCTCTCATCTATCCATTTGTCTGTGTCGATCATCTATCTATACATTTGTCTGTCTGTCTGTCTGTCTATCTATACATTTGTCTGTCTGGCTGGTTGTCTTTCTCTCACCTATCTATCTGTCTCTCTCTGTCCAATTGTCTGTCTGGTTTTCTCCCTGTCCATTTGTCTGGCTTTCTCACTCTCTATTTATCTGTTCATCTTTCTGATTGTCTGTCTGTGTCTGTTTGTTTCTCTCTGTCTGCCTCTGTCCATCTGGCTGGCAGTCTATCTGTCTGGTTGTCTGTCTCTGTCTGTTTGGTATCTATTTGCGTGTCTGTCCATGTGTCTAGCTGTCTCTATTCTTTCTGTCTGGCTGTCTGTCTGTTAGTTTGGGTTTCTATCTTTCTATCCGCCTCTGTCCATCTGGCTGGCAGTCTATCTGTCCGGTTGTCTGTCTCTGTCTGTTTGGTATCTATTTGCGTGTCTGTCCATGTGTCTAGCTGTCTCTATTCTTTCTGTCTGGCTGTCTGTCTGTTAGTTTGGGTTTCTATCTTTCTATCCTTCTTTCTGTCTGTCTGTGTGCCTGTTTGTCTTTCTCTCTGTTTGGTTGCCTCTCTATCTATCCATCAGGCTGTCTATCTGTCTTTCTGTCTCTGTTTATCCATCTGTCTGGCTTTCTCTCTGTCTATCTGTCTGTCTCTAATCATACATCTTGGCTGTCCGTCTGGTTGTATGTTTCCATGTTCATCTGTCTGATTTTCTGTCTCTCTGTCCGTTCATCTGTCTGTCTAGCTGTCTATGCAATTCGTCTGTCCCTCACTGTCCTCCATATCCATCTATCTTTAAGGTTCTGTCTTCAAATGAAACCTCTAAAATAACTTGCAGTCCTGCTTCAAACAAATCATCCACCTCTCTGTCTTTCTCAGCATTCTCCATCATGTTTATCTCTCTGGCAAGAGACTCTACTGAGCTTCTGCTATCGTAGAGAATTTTGATGATTATTGTATGACGGCTCCCTGACACTCTGCCCTATTTCACACCCAGCATGAGACCCTCCTGTTGCCGGGTTCGAGATGTGGTCTTGCGGATAACAGAACCCACAGCATCTAAAGCATCTCAATAGGGCAGTATCTCAGCAGGAGAGCCAGACATGCCTTCTCCTACGTCTGCATTAACAATGAGGCCTGACCCAAAATCCATCTGTGGAGGTGAGCCCTGCTCCTTGAGCCCGTAATGAGGGGGTGTTCACTTTGAAGCAAGTGAGGGTTTTTTTTTTCAGACGAAGACTGCTTGTGAGGGTACCTACCCTTACTCAAATGCTTGCTGTTATTCAACGCAATGTTCTGTGATATTGAGACTGTGTGAAGAAGTGGAGTATAGAGTGGTCTAATGAGGGAACATGAGCTGGTGAGAAACTTTCGAAGAGAATTTGTAAAGTAGGAGCATTTTGACGACGAACTGAAATATAGGAAAAGATCCTTCTGATTCTGAGTGGGCAGAAACAGGAATCTGTCTGACAATAACAGCACATCATTACCACTACAGATTTACCACAGTAGCTTCAAAACCTAGTGAGCTGCCAGCATAGGCCTTTTAAGACGGCATCTGATTAATATGAGTGACTAATTTGGAACACTCTATATACTGTAGGCATCAGCTCTATCTCAGATATCAAATTATATAAAAGTTATAGTTAAAAAAACTCTGTTGGAACATTGACATGTTTCTAAAATGTTGAAATGTCCATAGGTTAGAGACCAATTTAGGGACCAGTTCTCGCTTTCAACTCATTGCTAATTAGCATGCATATTACTAGCATTTTGGCTGTTTGTTAGTACATATAAAGCACATGCTAATGCTTTATTCTGTACGACCATATTTTAGATCCATTAATCCTACCCCACACCTAAACTTAACAACTACAAACAAATAAGCGGCACATTATGATTGTGAGGCAAAAGTTGTAGTTAGTTAATAGTGAGATTTTGTTCCCAAACTAAAGTGTGACCCAAAAAAACATTTCTTACAAATTCTACTTCCTTCATTTTTGCCCAAAATATAACATTATTTGAACGTTTATTTGTAAATATTATAAGAACTATAAAATATCCAGATTTTTTGTCGTAATTGTAACGTTATTTAAAGGGCACCTGGGTGTTAAGATTTGTATGGCTTAATGTAATGTAAATGATGTCTTTTACTGAAATATGTAGTAGAAAACACATGAAAGATTTACGTTATGTAAAAAATCCACGTTGTTTTATACATATTTTGGACTATGGGGAGCACCATTATTTCAATGACGTGAAATGGTTGCACTTCGTGAGCCACTGGGCTGCCTGTTGCTATTTTTACCACAATACAACTCGAAATACACCACTCATAAATCCAAAAAAGCTGCACAACGTGGCATCGTATCAGTATTTTATTTTCCGAGTTGTAAAAATAGCAAGAGGTAGCGTCAGTAGTTCACAGAGTGCAACCATTTCAGATCCACGAAATAACGGTGCCTCCAAAGTCCATGATATGTATAAAACAATAAACACCCGTGAGGCTCTTTATTTTCCACTTTTCGATTATTTACTATATTTTTATTGAAAATAAATGCTTTCCTGATGTGATATGGGATGTGAAAATGTTCAAGAACAACTTTGGCAGGAGATGGATTCAAACTCGGGTTGATTGCGTCAAAAAGACAACGTTATGCGCGCTTCTACCTACGCCACTGGTAACTTGTTTAACAGCTGTCTTTTGTAATGTTGTCTAGCCCAAACACGTTGGTGGGCGGAGTTAATGTAAATAGCTTTTGTCAAGGCGGGCTATTTGCACTTTGTGTAAATAGACACTCCGTTAATATTTTGCTCACCTTGTGGATGTCGAATATAGTTCCTTATAAAATAATTACATTGCATACCTTTTGGAGCAGCCGTCTTGTTTTGCACCGGTGTGATGCCTTAACACCGTCCTTGTAGGCAATGTTTTGATAACTGCAAAAGAGTCTGGAAAATCACTCCATGTGTTTCCAAGCAACTGCTTGACAGTCATATTCATGGCCTCCACTATTTGTTTCATAGCTACTTTTGCAAATGGGTCTATTAATTCCCTGAATACAACTTTCTGATTGACGGAGAAATTGTGAATGCAGCGTGGAATCCTATAGACCATCTCAGCATTGTTCAGATATGTTCCGAGTGAAATTCGAAGGCCTTGCTAACTTATCGACAGCAAAAAAAAATGTTGTTTTCAGCTGTGTGCGGATACAGCTGAGGGGTTTTGGTGCGAGAGACCGCATTGTGAATTTTGTAGCTAGATTAAAAGCCGGGATGTTGGGATTGCGTGTAGTTACTGCTGTCTCCAGCCCTCGCTTTTGGGTGACACATTCTCCTCCGACTACAGGTGTGCTTTCTAATTCTCTGTTTCTGCCTCGTCCTCTTGGCTGCCTGCGGGATCAATTACCCGGCCCACTCACATACTGGAGAAGTCCAGACATCCGGAATGGGTTATATTGGGTTTCAGCAGTTATTGCTTCCACTGACAATGCTTTAATCAATGTGTTTTTGTGTACGCGCGCGTACGCGCTCCGAGACGACCGAGCTGATAAATAATGGACGGCCGACCTGGTAAATAATGCCAGATGGTCTATTTAATGACAGTATACCTCAGTAGGTCTATTTAAGTTGATATAAGCAGGGTTCTAGGGGACTTGCTCTAAATTGGTTAATAAATATGTGGGAGGCTTGCTGTAATTGGACGGTCAGTATGATTTGTGTGTTAATTGCTGAGCGTCTGAGTCAGCTGCTTTAACTGGTTAGTTGGAGCTTGGGTCACGCTCTGCAATTGGCTGGTTGTTATGTGGGATGTGTGCTCTAATTGGCTTGTCTGGTGTGTGGGTTTGGATGTAATTGGCTAGTTTGATTTCTTGTGATGGCCTGATTTTCAGACATCAGTATAAAATGAATACATTATTTATATATGCCATAGCGACATGTTAGAAAACACTTGTAGGCATCAATTTTTGTTATCCGTATTATCTTTCACACCATTAGACTGGAAAATGTCCCCTTTTTAATTTTTAGATTTTCACCCGTCATGCTTTAAGCATTTGTTTAGTGTGTTCAGCTGTAATAATTAAAGTGGTCTACTACTAAATCAGTGTGAAGCTATGTTAATTAGATTGGAAGAGGGGAAAGAATATTCATAAATAATTTCCGGAAACTTCTCAAGTCTTTAATTCCTTGTCAGTCATGAGCCCCATTCTGACCTGTGTGTGTTTTTTCTTTTCTAAAACATAGTGAAATTAAATGGTGCAAGGTGGAAGTGTTGAAGGCAGTCATCCGTGCTCATCTGGGTCATGTGCGAATGAGGAGGGCGATGGATTAAAAGAATAGCCGTGGCCTGAGGGAACGTTTAGTTCTCGGAACAATTTTAACGGCAAATTTGAGGAAGAGGAAATAGATTCTGCATTTAATTAGTCTCGAAAGTTACCTTAATCATACAGATGCTGTTTTTGTTGTCTGTTTGGGAGCAGGGCAGTTGTTTTGTACTAAATTATTCATATTTTAAAAGAGAGTTTATTAAAACAGGAAAAACGGGTACAAGTCATGAACCACTTTTAAGGTGTTTGTATTTATTAATTTATTTGGAAATAAAATTGTGAAATGTTGCATATAATCAGATGCTGATCATTGCATGATTGTATGCAAAAACAAAATTGTATTGATGTCAATGAGGCCAATAATGCCATTTGTAATCAAATTTTAAAAGAATTTTGAATGATTAAACATACCAGAGTATTTATAAATTTATAATAATTATAATTGTGCGTAATTGTATGAAAATGCAAAATTATGATGTTTGTTGTTGTTGGTGTTGTCATTATTTTTATTTTTATTATTGTTATAGATTTACATTTGCATTCACATTGCAAATATATTTCTTATAACATAAAATTATTTTATAATAATAATAATAATAATAATAATAATAATAATAATATAGATCTACATTTGAATAATCATTAAAAAAATATTAATTCTAACAGCAACACTATTTTTATTAATATTATTTATTAATTAACATTATACACATTTCGCATGATTGTATGAATATAATTGTTTTTATAATAATAATAATAATAATAATAATAATACAAATCTAAAATTGTATTTATAAAGATATCAACAACAACAATTTTGCATTTGTAATCAAATTTATACATAAATACATTATTTCTAATTTAAATATTATTTGAATATTATAATACTTGTTACTCAAAATAAAAATTGCATGATTATATAAAAATGCAAATTATGATTTATTGTTGTTGTTGTTGTTGTTGTTGTTGTTGTTGTTGTTGTTAGATTTACATTCGCATATAAACATTCAAAAATGATAAGTTAATTTAAGTTAATTCAATAAGTTTATTTAATAAATTCTAAATAATTTGCATGATTGTATGCACATGCATAATAATAATAATAATAATAATAATAATAATAATAAAATTATACAAAATTGTATTGAAGACAGTGTTATTGACAATGACAACAATAATTTAGCATTTATATCAATACATGTTTATAAATTTGATTAACACATTTTGCACATTTTGCATGATTATATAAATGTTAAATTATGGTGTTTATTATTATAATTCATATTTGCAAATCTTACTAAAATGTATTATAACAACGACAATAGTAATTTATATTAATCTTTTTTATAAATCACAATTATAAATAATTTCCTTGATTGTATGCAAATGCATAATAATAATAGTAGTAGTAGTAGTAGTAGTAGTAGTAGTAGTAGTAGTAATAATAATAATAATAATAATAATAATAATAATAAAAATAATAGTAATAATAATACAAAATTTTATTGATTTACAACGATAACGACAATAACAATAATTTGTATTTATCTCATAATTTATTTATATTTGTTATATCCATTATTATTCATACAAGTATTTATAAATTTGATTTAATTATAATAGTTTAATTAATTTTGCCTGATTATATAAATGCTAAATTGTTTATAACAAACATAACAACAACAATAATAATAATATTGTAGATTTACATTTGCATATAATCAGGCAAAGTTTATAATAGCAAGGATAATAGTAATTTAGAGTAATATTATTTAATCACTAATTTGCATGATTGTATGCAAATGCATAACTAATAATAATAATAATAAGTGCGAGTAAACAATTTACACTCAAGTTTTCAAACAAGTTTTGAAAGTATTAACATCCAGCTTTTTATCTATTGTAATGACTCTCAATAAGACATCATTTTGTTTGTCAGACTTCTAGTGAATCTATAATGTATGATGAAGGGCAATGCACAGTTGTTCTCGTGTTGTTGTTTCTCTCCTCTCGTGGGTGACCACACTCCCCATGTATGTTTTTCAATTAGCACCTCATCAGTGTCATGGTGTCCTTACGCATGCTGTCTGTCTGCTGTCACTGGCTCTCTGACAGCTCTGCCTGCATGACTCCGGTGTGACTGCGTGTTGACTTATGCAGAGCCTGTCAACAGCAGCGCTCGCTGACACTCGCTTCACATAAAGCGGAGAGTAGAGATATGACAGTAAACTCAGGTGTCCTTTCCTGCGCTGTGTTTTGAAACTCATGTTTGTGACACGACGGGAAAAAGTCATTGCAAAATCCTCGCTGAGTTCTTTTGTATGTTTTTTCTTTCCGTAATGGGTTATTTTTTCAGAGCGGAGCGATGCCGGAGCGTGTCTGTGTGTGTGTGTGTGTGTCAAGGCCGCCTGGACTCCGGGCCCGATCAAACCTTGTTTATTCTGAAAGTCTCTTGACAGGTTGCGAATCTTTTTGTGTCACTTCGACAGGGTTGTGCTCCACCGGCTGTTCAGGGCGACAGGTCTTTGATTCTCAGTGCCATATGGCACTCACAATCAGATAAACTACACTACCCACAACCTCTCACTACCCACAATGTGTGCCAGCCTGACACAGAGGGAAATTAAAGTGCAACAACAACAGAAAAAACCTCATA
>JAHKKF010511016.1:0-18722 GCA_019740295.1 Labeo calbasu
TCGTTACCTCGTTTTGAACTCTCGCCTGTCTGACCATTCTTGTGCCTAGCCCTTCACGGATAACGTTCGCCGCTGGATTGACCCTCGCTCGTTTTTAAGGATTACTCTTTGTTTACTGTCTATGCACCAGTCTGCCGTTGTCTGACCCTGCCTGCCTTTCGACCATGTCTTTGTCTCGTCCCATTAATAAAAGTTTGCACTTGGATCCGCTCGTCTCCCGTCCCTCTGTAACAAATGTAATGGATTATGTTACTAACTGCGATTTTTGTCATGTAATTAGATATCAGTAATGGATTACAATTTGTAAGTAATCTACTCAACTCTGAAAATGACAATAACAATCAGCGGATAATTTCTAAGTACAGACAAATTAAATTTTGAATAGAAAAAGAACTGCCGATGTCCAAAATTACGCGTTACTACAGTAAAAGCAACAATAAATAAAACTGGCAAACAGTGAAAATGCAAGTTAATTATTTATACACTGGTGTATGCTGGGAACACAATGTGTCATCAAATTAAGTAGATTTAATATAATGTTTTAGGTCCTACCTCTGAAAATGACATTTTCATAAATGTATAATATGTGCGTATAAGCCTAATCTAGTTTTATTTTCTACATAAACTGTAGAAGATGCTTAATATTTTCAATTTAATGCATAAACGCAATGTACTAAATCTGCTCTGCTTTACTTACTTAAACACAAAATCATTGTTGTCGTGTTTTCTTCAAATGTATGGTCTAAGACTGAAAGGTAATCTTGTGTCACAGTCATGAGAGAAAGATGTAGGACAAAAAGAACAATTCATACGTCTTTTCTGAAAGCACCTCTTGCCAGTTTGTTTGGACATATCCACAATGTGTAGTTCAGTTTATGCAATTCTTTCTATAAATGAAGTGATCTAAAAATGATATATTATGCATTTTATGCCATGTATGTAAGAAATAGACATCACACTGAACATAACACTTTTATATATTTATTATGAATAACAAAAGAGGTATGAGAAATATGTTTTAGCAAAATCATAAATTTGCATGCATCTAATCACGAAGTAGTGATATTTGTAGAATTGTCCAGTTTGGTAATATCTGTGTTCTATTCATCATGGAACTTAGGCAGTTTATCTCCTGGAACAACTATATGCTTGACTCCTGGTTCAGTGATCACAACCAGGTGAACCACACCGCCGCTAACATTGTCCCGACCCATAGCCAGAGCCAAAGCTGTGAAGACACAAACATTAAAAATCAGCTTTTAAAACTGTTTTTTATTTACTGCAAATATAAATGTCAATAACAGTTTTTATTACAAATCTATGTAGCCTACCATTTATGGAAAACTGTGTAGCCTCTTCTAAACTCATGTCAGGTTTGAATTTAGCATCCACATAACCATAGATATATGTGCTGCCAGATCCACCAATGGTGAAAGGCTGACTGAGCAGCATTCCTCCCAAAGACACTACATATATCTGTACAAAGAGAAAACATTTGCAAAAGAGAATGTCACTCATCTGCATTGCTGAGATTTGTATAACAATTAAATAAACAGACAAAAACATGATTTTTCTGTACTTTCTTTTCACCAGCTAATGCAAATTTGTGAAATTAGTATTATTTTATTCTCTTTATTATTTTTATTTATTTGCATGTATACAACTATGAGAGTAACATGTAACTGTGATGTAGAACTGTATTCAGATCCTTTGACCTTGTCCATAGCCTTAGTTTGTGCTTAGCAAAGCATCACCTGTGGTCCCTTCTTTCTGTCCCAGCCCGCTGTGATGAAGCCCGCCTGCAGATCTTCCTTATTGCTATAGCAAAGTTCCCTCATGATGGATGCTGCAGCTTTTACCAAGGGAGGAGATTCCATCTGAATACTAAAGACATAAAAGATTTTACAGCAACAGACAATTCTTCTAACTTACTAGCTTGGTCTTTCTTCCTAAAAATGCTGCAGAAATAAACAGACCTGTGAAAAGACAGCTGGAATTTGGCCATTTTGGTAACAGCTTGTGCATCTGCCAGTGATCCAGCTATGCAGCAGAATATTCTATCATGCACCTGGATCAGCTTGTTGATGGTTTTGGATGACACATAAGATCTGTAGGTATCATAGTTATAATAGGTTTAATTGTGTGTAATAAAATTAAAGAATTTGTCAGAAAACAATCTACTCACTCTCCCATAGATGCTCTGGAGTCAGACCCAATGATAACTCCTCCATTGAACTTAACAGCAAGAATGGTGGTCTAACAAGTAAATAATTAAGTCATACATTAGTTAAGTAATTTGAAAGTAGAATAAAGTATCATTAATAAAACATTGTAAGTAAACTATAATATATATGATACTCATTACAAAAAATTATATATATATATATTTATAAATAAATGATTATACCTTATAAAATAAAAAAAACACCTCACAAATCTGAACTAATTACTGTTAATTATTTTAACTGCTTAGGTCTAACAAATCTTACAAATGCTTATGTTAAATCAAAATTAAGAAAAGCATAGCCATTCAGTAAATGTGTTGAAGTGAGATTTAGTGACATCTATGGTCAAAAGGAAAATTAATAGAGGAAGGGTGGAAGGCTTACTTTATTCCTATATCTTTTACCCCATTATTTTACATGCAAACAAGGGTAAGACAAGTAGGAATGTATGCCACAGTCTATAATAAAACTTTAGATCTCTGCAAATGGAGGCTAATGTTTCAACACTACCCTCGTCCTTAAGAACCACGCCATAATACCTATCCACGAAATCGAAAGTAACTTTAGCCACGTTATACTTAGACTGCAGATTCACAACTACACAGATGGACACTGTAACATATTTAAAAGAGTATTTTCTAACATTGTCTCAGAATCTGACAAATTTATCCGATAAGACAATCAGCATCTGCCTGTTCGGCGACGCGTATTTAAAATCAGTTTCGTGTCTTGGCTTGAGAGTCATATATAAACACGATAAATAGTCTACTTACGCCGGTGCTGACACCTTTTACTTGTGAGTATGAATGAGGTCTATCCATTATTAAAAACTAAACAACTGTATAAACGTCTCGAGTATGCGTCGCTTGCCTATGACTGTATGCGCTTGTCTGAAACAGCAAACTTAGTGGTCGTGAGGCGCATTACATGAAGCGAACAGTTCCCGATTAGATTTTAGACATGGCACTTTCTTGCGTCCTCGAACCTGCTTTGTCTGGTTTTAACTTCGAAAATTCCTCAAGGTAAGAATGAATTGGGCTTGACACACTTATATTTTGATAATACTGTGCGTAAAATGCAGAAAATAAACCTTGCATCGTCATAGTAACTGGTTTATGATGTTCGAACAAAAGTGAAAGTATGGTTTAGGTCTTTCTCGTTAAAACAGAAAACGTCTTTTAGAGTCGATTTTAAAGTAATCCTCATCGATCAAACAATTTTGTAAAGTATTTCCTGACGTGACCTCCACGATTCCTTGCAATCTACACAAATCTCCTCCTTCTTCATTCAGAAATATTGTACTGGAGAATGGTTCAGAAGAGGGGAAAATCAAGGCACCAAAACCCATGAAAACTGGTACCACCATTGCTGGGGTGGTTTATAAGGTAACTAGGAATCAAATATTAATTTATATTGTATAGATATTGTCTTGACAAACAATTAAACAATCTGTATGTATAGGATGGTGTAGTTCTGGGAGCAGACACGAGAGCCACCTCCGATGAAGTAGTTGCAGATAAAATGTGTGCCAAGATTCACTACATTGCACCTAACATATAGTAAGTAAGAATTAAAGATCCACTGCAGCCATAATAAAAAATGTGACATCTAGGGAAATGTTTTTAAATGTGTGAATGTCAGACATAATGTATAAAGCTAAATAAATAAATAAATACACACACACACACACATATATATATATATATATATATATATATATATATATAAAGTCAAAATCATTTTTATTTGTTTATTTTTGTTAGTTGTTGTGGAGCAGGAACAGCTGCGGACACAGAGAAGACAACAGAAATGCTGTCATCAAACCTCACCATTTTCTCCATGAACAGCGGCAGGAACCCAAGAGTCGTCATGGCAGTTAACATACTACAAGACATGCTCTTCAGGTGTGTGCAGACTTGGTGATGTATTATAATCTTCACCTGTTATCACACAAACATTTGTGTGATCTTGTTTGTTTGTATCACATAAGGATATAATGCCACTCTCTTAACAATAATGCTTAATTGTTTGTGCAACTGTTTTTCAGGTATCGAGGTATGATTGGAGCTAATTTAATTTTAGGCGGTGTTGACTGCACTGGTAGTCACCTGTATACAGTTGGCCCTTATGGGAGCATGGACAAGGTGCCATATCTAGCCATGGGTATGTGACATCCAGTTGAGAATCTTATTACTTAAGAATGTTCTAATTGAAATTAATATGCATTTCTGTTTAATTAAAGAAATATTGTAATGTTGCACATTCATGCATTTTAAGGATCTGGTAATCTGCCTGCTATGGGGATACTGGAGGACAGATTCAAAGCAAACATGGATGTAAGTTGCTTTTTTGTTGAACCCGCTTTTCTGTATGTTTCTTACTGTAAATACTGTGTATTCTATAAACGTAAAGGGCTAGTTCACCCAAAAATGAAAATTCTGTCATTAATTACTCACCCTCGTGTCATTCCAAACCCGTAAGACCTTCATTTAACTTCGAAACACAAATTAAGATATTTTTAATGAAATCTAAAAGCTTTCTGACCCTCCATAGACAGCAAGGGACCTTCCATGTTTAAGGCCCAAAAAGGTATCAAGAACATCGACAAAATAGTCCATGTGACATTAGTGGTTCAACAGTTTTATGAAGCTATGAGAATACTTTCTGTGCCAGAAAAAAATAATTAAATAACTTTATTCAACCATTCTTCTCCTTTGCGTCACTCTAGTGCCATTTTGGAGAGTATCACGTGCTTTTCTGTGCACGTAATTAAAGTGTGGCACACGTGTGTTCTACATGAACAGCACAACGCGTATGCATTGTTTACACACAGAGCAAAGTGCGCGTATGCGCCGTGATACTCTCCAATATGGCGCTAGGGTGACGCAGTGGAAAAGAATTGTTAATTGAAGGTTTTTTTTTTTCTTTTTTTTTGCAGACAAAAAGTATTTTCGTTGCTTCATAAAATTACAATTAAACCACTGATGTCACATGAACTGTTTTAACGATGTCCTTACTTCCTTTTTGGGCCTTGTCCCTGTCTAAGCAGGGTCAGAAAGCTTTTGGAATTTATCAGTAATATCTTAATTTGTGTTTCAAAGATGAACAAAGGTCTTATGGGTTTGGAACGACATGAGGGAGAGTAATTAATGACAGAATTTTCATTTTTGGGTGAAATAACCCTTTAAGGTAGAATTACTCACTTTATTCATAAATATACCATTATATAGATTTTACTTAATTTTGTTCTATTAAAATTTACTCCACCTTACCATATCATCATTTTTGTTTGATGCCTAAACTCTTTCTGTCACTATTGTCATTCATTTTACCTTTAGCTGGAGGAGGCCAAGGCACTGGTAAGTGATGCCATCCATGCAGGCATCATGAGTGACCTGGGATCAGGAAACAACATAGATCTGTGTGTGATCACAAAAGAGGGAGTGGATTATATCAGGCCTCATCGAGAATCTCCTTATAACTATAAGAGGTAAGAAAACCCACCAGCTTTTTAGTCACTCTGTTGATCACACATTTTTATTTTTTTTATTACATTACATGTCACAGCAACTGATTGCATATTTAAAGGTTAGAGCTAATTGCGCCTACTGTCTAAAACAGGGGTGCTCAACCCTGTTCCCTGGTCTAAAAGTTGTAATATATTGATTTCTCGCTATTTTTCTTTCACAGACAGGCAAAGTATAAATATAAGTCAGGTACAACACCGGTTTTAACTAAAACCGTGACTCAGCTGGAGCTGGAGTTGGTGCATGAGACGGTTCAAATGATGGAAACAGCAGGATCCAGTTGAGCCAAGAAATACATTGTGATGTCATAATGTGATCTGGAAGAGACATCCTTTCAACTCAATTCAACTGTTTTGACAAACAAAAATGTCAGATTATGCTGTAGATGTATTTTTATGTCTGATGTTTGTACTCTTCATTTCATAGTCCGTGTTCAGATAATCTTCAATAAACTATTACAATTTCCAACAAATGCACTGAACATGATATTTTTTAATGTTTCAGTAAACACAACAGAACTTGTTTAAAAAATGCACGTATATTCCTCAAAGACATTTTGTGCAATATTGTTATTATTGGTTATTTGAGATGCTTAAATGATTAAAGCCAAATTCAAGAAATTTCAGTACAATAATAAAAAACTACACTATAAAAATAAATCTGTGAAATTTACAATAAAACCCACCAACTGTGGTTCCCAGAACTTCAGTGTAAAAAGTAAGGTAGCAACATTTAGGTTTTATGAATTAATTTTCTCTCTATCTTTCTTTCTCTTTCTCTCTCACTCTCTCTCTTTTATAACTGATAATATTAATGTACCACTCTTTTTAAGTATTCCCAAGGAAACTCTTTAATAAACAGACAATGGCAATTACTTAAATGAAGAACCATCAAAAGTCACACAGGGAATTCTGGGATGTCAGTTTACAATTTTCACTATAAGAAGACTCATAAAGGGGGGAAAGTAAGGATGATTTCAAGGGCCCTGATCAGAGACAGGGCCAGACGCAAATGCCCCAGAACCCATATGCAACAACTTTCAAAGACAAAAGAAAAAAGGTAGATCAATCGCCTTTAACTGGACAAGACATATTAGTAGTGGTTGTGACTAGATAATATAAGCAAAGTCTTAATAGCTACATTCAAGTAGGGTCAGTTCATTTTGGCTAGTTGACATTTGAAAAAAGAAACTATTTTTATGTTAGCTCTGTAGATTCAGGGATTGAACTCAACAGCCTGGATAGTGGCGTTTATTTCAACAGGGTGCGTCCATACAGTAGCCTATGTTTACACATCTTACCAATGTTACACCTGGATTTAACTTGGATTAGGTAAATCTACATAGATACTGAATACGCGTAGAGACTCTCCCTCCTATTGGTCAACCAGCATTATATAGAGCCTTTTTTTTCTCAGAGAATCACAAAATGATCATGTTTATGTCAAATAGTGTTAAACAACAAAAACATACAAATAGAAGAAATTAATTTACAGTTATTTGAAGTTATAGATTATAGTTTTTAAAAAACGATTCTGGTTGTAATCGAAACCATGCACAACTTACTCTGTATCTTTCGGTTTCGAAATCATTGTCTTCCGTGCAGGGCTCCTATTTCCTTCATGTAAAATACTTACACTTAGGTAATTTTGCTTTTACTGTTTTATCTTCAATAACTGTACGTTCTTATATATAGGATGGCTCTTTTGGATGTAAGTGGATATAAATATAATTCCGCGTCACAGACTGGTTTCAAGCAAACGCATCTTATCGACCGACTGAATCACTATAGTTTTGGGACCAAATGCCAGGAATTCGCGGTACCTGTCGGAGTTGATGTAAGTAACTTTACTAAGTTTATCAAAGTCAATTAATCACTACATCCTAAAGAGAACAGTGCGGTGTTAAGTGATAGACCAGATGAAATAACATTTCGTGAGAAAAATGGAAGAAGCAGAAGATTGCACCCAAACCGGTGAAAGCACTGTAACAAATTAATCAAAAAATAATCTTGGATAGATAAACTTTTTGTATTCGCTTTTGCAGATTATTTTCAGTAGTAGTAAAACGACTGATAGGTTAAAACCGTTTCTAAAAGTTTTTGGTTTGCTTCTATAAAAATATGTAGGCCTATTTAGCCTAATTTTGCTTACTGAAGCATAGGGGGCAGAGTCTCAGCAACAGTAAAAACACAATTCAGGCAAAAAATAAAATTAAAAATATGAATTAGCCTGCTTTCTAACATTGGTATTCTGTGTTCCCACCAGCCCTCTAAGTTTCTGAAATCATGCAGTTGTGAGGATGGTGTTTCCATAGATCTGAATCATGGCACCACAACACTGGCATTTAAGTTTCGTCATGGAGTCATTGTGGCCGTTGACTCCAGAGCATCAGCTGGAAAATACATTGGTAAGCATCCATTTATCAAGAGTATAAACATGTTTTTAAGTCAAAAGCAAGCTGATTTTACAGTTACACCATAGTAGGCTACAAGGCCCATACTGAAAACAGCATTCAGAATAAAACACAATTGTAAACTTCATCTCATACTGTTTCTTTGTTAAATTGTGATGCTTCTCCCAATGTGTTGCAGCATCAAAGGAGGCAAATAAAGTGATTGAGATCAACCCTTACCTGTTGGGCACCATGTCAGGCAGCGCTGCAGACTGTCAGTACTGGGAGAGACTGCTGGCAAAAGAGTGCAGGTCTGTCTCAGCATGTTTCTGAAAATGATGAGCATCTGCTCACAAAATGAAATTACCAGCTTGCAGTTGTATTCAGTTGTGTTAGGAAATGTGTTCAGTCTTAAGCAGGGGTCATCAACTCTGGACCTCAAGATCCAATTTCCTGCAGAATTTTGCTCCAACATGGATTGAACACACCTACCTTCTGCAACTTTGTAGTAATTATGAAGTCCTTGATTAGCTTGTTCAGGTGTGTTTGATTAGGGTTGGAGCTAAACTTTGTAGGAAAATGGACCTTGAGGTCCAGAGTAGAGGACCCCTGGTCTAAAGTCTTGATATAGATTATTAGAATAGACCTTAAAAATGATTATTCACATCATATGAAAATAACCCTTTCAGTGCATCCGTAAACATTTAAAGGAATAGACTCTTAAAAATAAAGGTTCCAAAAGGGTGTTTTTTTAGTGATGCCATAGAAGAACCATTTTGGGTTCCCCAAGGAACCTTTTAGTGAACAATTCTTAAAAGAACCATTCTAAAGAACATTTTAAAAATCTAAAGAACCTTTTCTGTTGTTGAATTTGTATAACTTTCTTCTGCTGAACACAAAAGAAGATTTTAATGAAAAAGAAAAAAAAAACTGCAAAAAGAAGACAGTATAAAGAGATTATGAACTGACTGAAATTTAAGTCTTTAATCTGTCACAAATCAAAACATTTTTCAACACGTGCACACACGGACTGCCTCATTGGTTCTCACATGACACAACCAAATTTTATGATTTTTGAAGATCATGTTCACCATGTTTGATAGTCTGAATGTGTGTGACTGCATCAGAAATTGCATACTTTCTGAATAAGTACTTACATAACAACTGTTAAAAAGTACTTTCTATATCATTTAAATGTGTGTAGTTTGTGTATAATCTCAATGCACTACATTCATTATGTTGTCACTGTCATGTGATCTACAGCGTCAAGAATAGCCTAAATCATGGGTGGCAAACCCTGGTCCTGGGGAGCCACAGCCCTGCAGAGTTTAGCTCCAACCCTAATAAAAAGTCACCTGCCTGTAGGTTCCTAGTAACCCTTCAGACCTTGATTAGCTTGCTCAGGTGTGTTTGATTAGGGTTGAAGCAAACCTCTGCCTAAATGATCGTAAATGATGGCTCTTCTTTTTGAGATAATCCATCAAAAAAAGGTGTTATGCCGTGTTGTGTTTTAATCTACTGTCAATTTAAAATACTCATATACAATATTAAAACACACGTTATTAAAATACATTCATATAAATATAAATTCACCACAAAATAATTAATGACCACCGTGCCCCAAATATTTAAAATGCATTTCCCCCCATCATGATGTGATTTTATCTGAAGTAATTCAAATGTACAGAAGCCCATTATGTTCTGTTGACTCTTATATTTGCTTTGTTCTGATGTGGCAAACAGAATGTCACCATGTTGCTGTTTGAGCCATTGGTATTCTGTGTTAATATATTAAGTATTTGTGTGTCTTTAAAAACAGACTTTACAAACTACGTAACAAGCAGAGGATCTCAGTGTCTGCAGCCTCCAAACTGCTCTCTAACATGATGCTGGGATACAGAGGAATGGGCCTGTCTATGGGGAGTATGATCTGCGGCTGGGACAAACAGGTGAAACATTTTGTGTTTTTTGGTTATTTGCATATTTTCAGGGTGCTCTCAGTCAAAGCATATAGTATTATACAATAATATGAAAACAAATATTATTGATGTTCTACATAAGATCTCATAATCTTGAAGTATAACAATCATGCATACACAAAATCTTTGGTTATGTTCATTATGTTTTAACTTACATCAGGGTCCAGGTCTGTACTATGTGGATGATAATGGCACACGTCTCTCTGGCCGGATGTTCTCCACTGGCTGTGGGAACAGTTATGCGTATGGTGTTGTAGACAGTGGTTATCGTGAGGATATGACTGTGGAGGAGGCGTATGAGCTGGGCCGTCGTGGTATTGCTCATGCCACACACAGAGACGCCTACTCTGGTGGTGTGGTCAACCGTAAGTACCAGTAATGTAAAAATTGCAAATTGGCTTGCAATGATCTGAAACTGACCCTTCTTTAACAATATATATACATTTGATGGTGTAATAGTGTTGACCTGCAGTTATATGTCATTTTGTTTCAACCAAAAACTTGTCTTAATTTGTCCCCAACAAAACCTTTGTATTTCTGTCCTACATTATTGTTTTCTTAATTCATTAATGCACATTGTTGTTGTGTTATGTGTACATTTTTAATGTAGATTTTCTCTGTTTAGTTTACCACATGCAGGAGGATGGCTGGATCAAGGTGTGTAAAGAGGACGTGTCAGAGTTAATTCACAAATATAAAAAGGGAATGTTTTGATCACATAAGATCTCTCATTTATGCTCTCACTGTTTTATTATTTTTCTGACACAGTACAAAAATAAACTGATCTCAAAACAAAGTGTTGTACTTTCTGTAACTAACTCTATCAGTGAATAGAAAATCAACTTCATATATTTGTTTTGCAGGAAAAATCTAGCCCCTGCATTTGTGTTGATTTGTGAACAGAGATGGGTAGTAACTGATTACATGTAATCTGGATTACATAATCAGATAAAAAAAAAAAAAGTACTTGTAATTAGATTAAAATAAATTTTAAAATGCTTGTAATCCGCCTAGTTACTTTTTTATGGATTACATGATTACATATTATTTACACAACAGCAATAAATTATTCATATTTTTTTGATTCTCCCTAATTCCTCTTTATCTTTTCAATTTTCCTTTCTAAAATAGCCTACCACTTCACGTTTTGTGGACATTCACACAAAGACCAGTCATTAGTCAGGTGGCGACACAGCATTTGAACACTGATTTACAAAAAATAATTTCAGGTTTAAGAAGCGTTTTAATATAATTAACTACTGATGAACACATTTATTTTTATTTGAATTATCGCTATGTAAGTTAATTTCTATGTTGTTTGAAGGCTTTTGTCTTTCAAACACAATAAAATGCACAAATTCACAAACTTTTTTGTCATCTGAAACTCTTTCACCTGATATATTTACTTAAAGTACCCCTGAGATTTTAAAATAAATATTTTAATAATTATCAAATTTGCATATTCACATTTTTGTGATGTTAATTATGGTCACATGACATGCAGGTAAACAAACAACATATTTTTTGTAGTATTTTTTTTTTTTTACTTTAATTTATTTTAAAATTATTTATTTTTATTTAACATTTTTTTATGATTTAATTAGGCCCATGTATATGAAGCAAAACTGGTCTAGGCATCATTACAGTGCAGAACAGAATAATGGAAGATCAGTTACTAAACAACATGGAAGTTATGAATGTCCATGTTTTTAGTGAGCAGGAATGTTTGGGTGAGGTTTGTCAATGAATTTGTGGTTTTAATAAAAGTACTAAGACTGTGACAATGGCAAGTCCCACTGATCACACTTACACACACAGCTAAATGAATTTCCATAAATGATTGTAAATTATCTTTTTAATATAAAATAAAAAGCTATAAGGTTTTTTTCCAAGTATTTTTTTATGTCATTGTTAAAGTTAAGATCAGACAGAATTATTTCTAACAATTGCACATTGACACTTTTTACTGTGTCCTTTCCCCTAAACTAGGAATTACTAAACCTGTAATTATATCTCTGTCTTGTAGAATAACCATGTTCTGAGAGTGCTGGATTCACTAGTCACAGCTATAGATTTCTATTTGGGATTTTAGCTATTTAATCAGTTAAATCAAGGATTTGTAAGTGGTTCTGATTAATATTTTATATAAACTTCCCCAACTTCCTCAGCGGCAGTTGAAGCAAAATGTAATTTATGGATTCTAATCAAGTATGCTATTTTGTTAAAAGAGCAGTCTCAAAAACAGACATTCACCACTTGCTCCTTTCTGTGAGGTTTCTTTATTTTTAAAGAATCAAAATAACATTACAACCCTTTGAAAGCAACCAATATACAAGAACATTCATGTAACTAAAATTTAGATTTAGTAACCCCAAATAAAAGAAATGTCTATATTTTACTGTACTTTTCAGATATTCATGTAGAAGTTTAATAGTACAGTATCTTTAATGTTACAATTATTTAACAAGAATCAAGAACAAGACAAGTGCAGCTTATCATCTAAATCATTTAAAACAAGTACATAAAAAAAAAAAAAACTTAAATCCCATACGTGGAATACAATTTGATGCCTACATATTAATAGTATAATTTAAAAGATAAAAAAGACCAATTTCAAAAATCACCCTAACTAGACTGTAATTAAAATATTTTACTGTATAAATGTATTTAAAGTAAATAAAATATTACATTTTTGAGTTTTCAATTACTTATTTTCAGTGAATTACTTTACATTCTATCTACCACAGAAATGGTCTCTCTTTGGAAAAAAAACATAAACAGAGATTGATCGTCTTAGACTGAGGCTGTTTCTAATTTCTTTTTTGATCAGTACTGATACCAAAAACCGACAAATCAATCTTTCACATATCTTACAAATCAATTAACCTTGTAAATAATTCATTGGTACTTGATTTTTAATCTTTGTCCCCAAAAAGAAAGATACTGAGATCAATGTGCCATATTTCTACACCTTAAAATGAACAAGATTCATAAAATGAATAAAACCAAAAGATGAACAACGTGTGAAGAAACAAAAACAAAGAAACTTTCCAGATGTTAAGTTAAATCAGAACAGATCAATCCCACTGCAGAAGTTTATGATCTTGTGTGTGAATCTATGTGATGTTTTGGAAGCAAGATGGACAGCAGTATAATTCATCTCTTCCACATGTCCGGTCTCCTAAAATGGCAGAAGAAAATTTTTGTTCATTTCACATGACTGAGACAATTACACTGATGAATGAAAACACACTTACATCTTTATGTAGGAGCTGAGCTGTTTGAACCATCATCAGAGCCTACAACAGAAAACAACATTACAATTACATCACAGTAGACTGCTCATAAAAGACTGTTTAGATTAGCACAGATGGCAATATATATTTTTACAATATTTTGTCTATTAGTTTTACTTTATGGAGATATATTGTAGAACTAAACGTATACCTTGATTTGACATTGTGAATATGCTGAAACTATTTGTATTATATAAAATACTAAAGAAATAAAGGTGACGTGAATTAATTTACCATATAACTTCCTATTACCAAAACATTGCATTTAGATATGAGCCTAATATGTAATATGAACCAGTGCATAATGGACTTACCACTGACGGGTTTAAAACCTGAAAAACAACCAGAGAGGTGGACTGTAAGTTCAGTAATTTCACACGTACAAAAAATGTGACAGTATGCAACGCTTAGACTACAATAAGCACAAGTGTGAAGCATAAAATATACTCAATATAGTGATGATGATAATATCTGAGTCTCAGTCTTACCTTTCTTTCTCTGATACACCAAACACCCAACAACGCCAATGACTACCAATAGGAGGACAGCAGCAACAGCACCAACAATAATGCCAATGGGAACAGATTCTGATGAATTAAATCAGAAGAAAATATCAGATTATTCAAAGAGCATAACAGTGTTAGAAACAGCAGATACAATACACTGTGATTCTTTGGGATCCGAAGTACAATACTGTCTGACAGCATAATGTTTACTTGGCACCAACTAATAGTAATATAGGCTGGAACATGTTACATTTTTATTTATAAGGAAAAGAGTTACATTAATATTTTTTAGTTTCACAGTATATTTATCCAGACTCCTTACCAAAGTTAGTCATGATATCATCTGCTGTCTTTCTGATGGTTTTGCCCTGGTGTTCCACCACACAGCTGAACTGGCTGTTCTTCCACTCATCAGGTTTAACATCGAGGGTGCTCGTCTTTTGAAAGGTTCCGTCTTCATTGAGAAGAGTTTCACCAAGATGCACATCCTCATCATGATCTTGCCTGTTTTTCTGCCAGGATATTTTAACTCCACTGGGGAAAAAACCTGTAGCATGACATGTGACTGGAGAAGAGGGATCCTTCTGCAACAGAGACACCTGAGGAGAAACTGAAGAGATAGAGAGAAATAAGGTAAAGAGACTAAGGTACAGAAAGAAAAAGCTACAAACATACAGAAAGAAAAAATAGTGCAGACCATGCAACATTCTATTCAAATAAATCAAAGAAAGTCTATATGGTCTCTATGGTCACACTGAAGACCCCATTCTCACACATTTTCAACCACTGCATAATTTTGACTGCTACTCTTTATTTCTATGGTCATTTGCTTAGCATCCTCAGCATTCACTATTATCTAGGCCCTTTTGATTTGACTTGATCAAAGCCACTGAAAAAAATGTTTTGTTTATTCTATGTATCTATTTATGTATCTCTCTCTCTTTCTCTCTCTCTATCTGTTCATATATAATCATTTTATCAAGACGTTCATTATTTACAGTGTCTAATACAGAGCTCCAAGTCATCCCAGCCAGTTCAGTTGTTCAACACATCATCACCATTTCGATAAGCTTGACATTATTAATGTCATCCATCTCAGCTGGGAATCTGGGGGTTGTTTTTAATGACCAGCTCACCTTACAGGCCACACTGCTATCACTGACCGATCCTGCAGATTTCGGCTTTATAAGACAAAAAAAAAAAAAAAAGTCTTTCTGAGCAGGCTATGCATCTCCTTTGCAGTTTTCTCATCCCTGGAGTACTGCAATGCCTTGCAGAATGCAAATAAAATCTCTGCTAATTTTTTAGAAAGCAGCAGTGCCCACATCACAGCTCTCTTCATGTCTTTGTACTGGATGCAGGTATCTTCCTGCTTATCCAGACTCTTCTGAGCACAGATCAGATCATTGTAAAATGTTAATGATCCAAAATTTTGATTGACTTTTGACCTTTGACTTAGCATGTATGCAGTAAAGTCAGTTTTTTTTTTTTACTTATTCTAAACTTTGCTGGCTTCATATGTACGATGTATGATGAAAAACTTTTGTAACTACCCAACTATGCATGTTAATATACCAATCTGCTAAGGAATAAATATTTGCACATTATTCTGAAGTAGCTGCTTTCTGGCAGAACACTTAAACCAGGTGATGTACAAACACTCCAGTGATGTAAAACAACATGTAACAACATGCATGTTTATACCATAAATCAAAATGTTCAGACTACCCCCTAAACTCCTATATGGCATTACAATTCAGTAAATAACACAGCACCTATACCTTTTCTCTCCAGGGTGTCCTTGCCATAACCCACATACTTCTTCACCCACTCAATGCAAGTGTTTTCCAGATATTCTTTCTGGTAGGTTGCCTCTGTTCCAAGGGCCTCCCATTTGTGTTTAGTAATGACAGCTTGAGGATTGGCAGCAGTATAGGTGAGGGTGTTCTTATCCAGGCTGACAAAGTCCTCTCCATCATAACCATATTGCCAGTATCCTCGAGTGCTGCCATCATCATCCAACTCACAGCCATACATCAGCTGCCATGTGTGAACACCTGAGAACAGTAAACAACATGAGATCCTATATCACACACGCCATTCCTCATTTCCTCTTATCTAACCTTCAAGTATTGCAAGTAACTAAACTGGAGAGGGTACTAAAATTAACTAGCAGTCAGCAGACGTTAACAGATAAATATGATTATATAAACCTCTGTCTGAGTGTATGTTGAGTTAGTTAGTCAGTAAAAGAAGATTAATTTAGGTAAGGGTGTGTGTGATATTCTGTGTAAATGCTTGCTATGGAAGAATTAACTGATTTAACATTACGTTGAGTATCTGCTAAAAGAAGAGCCTAAAATCAATCACTTCTCTATAAATATATGTAAAAAACGCACTTCTGACGTCAAAGTTGTCTGCATTACATAGAACAAAACAACCAAAGAGATCACTGTGCAGCAAACATATGAATGTCTGAACTGTAGACCAAACTGGCCATGACATGGCACAAAAATATAATTAGCTCAGTATTAAAGCAATAGAAATCAATGGAATTGTAATCTGCTGATCAAACTTATTTCTGACAGCTGTACATCATCAATGCAAAAAATTTTTGTTCAATAATATTTTTTCTTTTGTATTTTCAGAGAATTTCATGGTACTAATTAATATTTATGCAATAATTCTGATCTAATTATTTCAATAATTACGATAATTTTTCCCATCTAAAAATAAATTTAAAAAAGTCTAATATTTTCATCTCATGTAAAGCACCTCTGCTCACACATTTCACTTTTTCTCCTCTGTTTCTAATATTTCTTATATGTTGATAACATGGTGCTAGCATGAATTAGTACACTGATAGCATGTATCAGGCTAGTGAGATAGATAGATAGATAGATAGATAGATAGATTAGAAATATTAGAAATATGAGTTTAAATTAGTTTAAATGGATTAGAAATAGTACATAGAAGGGAAGTTCAACTGAATCTGAAGAGATTCTGTGAGTTTATATTGGAATTTTGACAGTTGGAGTTTGAATAGTTTTGGCTCATTTGAACATTCCGTCAATGTAAGTCTATGGGATTTTTATGATTTTTGATCTTAAGTTTTATGAAAACCGTAATTCAGATCAGTCTGAAAAGATAAAGCACAATAATTCAGATCAGTCTGAAGATCTGGGCTGAGTTTAGTGTTTGCAGAGTTAAAGCTCTAGGAGGAGCAGCGTTCAGAAATGTTAGTTTAGTTTCACTGAGTCATTGAGGCTCAAAGACGCTGATACTGTAAATATATTAATGGACACACAGACGGTCAGTTGTTGTTGTTGTGGTTTAGTTTGTGCCCCAAGTGTCTTGTTTGTGTCTCTGTGCTCTACAGAAAACAGTCTGTGTGTGTTTACCAGTCTTTATATTTACTGTGGAAACTGAGACTCGATTCTAGAAAGAAGAACAGCGGCTTCTCTTTGTTTACAGTCACAATAAAATAATGAACGTGTCACAATCAGCTGCTTCTGCTCTGTAGACGACATTATTCATCTTAATTCTTATTTGTGTTCAGGTGTTTGTGTGTCAGCTCACTGAATAAACTACAAACACATTCACATGTGAAGTGTGTTTGTTCTCATCTGAGCTGCATGTTTAGATTAATCACAGTCACACATGATTGACTAACGACTGTAAAGTGTGAGACTGTAGTGTGAGTGAGAAAAACAGAGTAAAGAAGAGATTTACATTACGAGGATCTGCTGGACTAAATTATGATGATTATGATGATGATGTGGAGGATCAGTGAAGTGCTTTAACATTTCTTAAACTGGATTTAAGACGTTATAAATAAATAGCATGTGTTTTATCTGTTTTTATGTCATGATTGTATTCCTGCAGTATTAAAACAGCATGTAAATGTGAGTAAAGTTCATCAGGTGAGTCTAACAGTGTTGATCTGCTCATTGTGAGTCTATCAGTGTGTTTGTGTGTTCAATCACTCAGAGACTCAGATTTGATCTGGTCTGTATGAGGACTAATGAAAGACTCGTCTTCACTCACAGACGTCACAAACTTCCCATCATCCTCCACAGATCAGTTCAACACGTCTTTACAGCTTCAGCGCAGCCATCAGTGCTGCTGATATTTACTCTCTGAACCACAAACTCAGAGCTTTAAAACAGCAGAGAGAAAAACAGTTTGTTGTGTGTTCAATCACCTGCACTGAGGAGCAGCAACAGTCCTCAGAGAAAACTAATGATAAATGCACTAAATAATGTCTGAATGAAAAAACTTTGTGTGAAGTGTCATGGAGGGCTATAAAAAATATCACTTTGAACACCTGAAATGTTTTATTTTCAGTAAAATTAAATATTTTTGTTCAATAATATTTTTTGTTTTTATTTTGTATTTTAAGAGATTTACATGGTACTAATTAATATTTATGCAATAATAATTTAAGAATTTTTTAAGAATAAGAATTTTTTTCCATCAAAAATACATTTTTACTCACGAATGAACGACTCTTATGAATCGGTTTGACTGAATCACTCACTGAATGTGAGCCGCTGTCGACTGATTCACTGCACCGGACGTCACGTGATTTTCATCATGTCCAATCAAACTGAACCATGAACTGTTTCTGTGTTGTGTGCATTTTTAGGCTTGTGCAACTCAAATCAGTGAAGTTACTGAATGGTTGTTAAAGATGCAGATTAGGAAGAACATTCTGTCATAATAAATGCTACTTTAATTTAAAAAATAAATGTTGCCACAATATTGATTATGCTTAATATTTAGGATTAATTATTC
>JAHKKF010511018.1:0-16252 GCA_019740295.1 Labeo calbasu
TGTTCAGTTGTGGTGTTTGTGATGGTCAGAGATCCAGTTTGTTTGTCCAGCTTCAGTCTGTCTCTGAATCTCCCATCAAGAACATCATCATATACAGTGAATCTGTTGGCCTGTTTATTGATTTCAGCTAATAAAGTGGCTTCCATCCAAAACTTCCACTGAATCAGATCATCATCCATTATTTCAGTAAGACCTGAATTTAGAGTGACTGAATCTCCCTCCATCACTGATACTCCACCTGTATTATCAAACACACAAAGAGAACAAACAGAAACAGGTTTGTCACAGATTAACACTGTTAAATAAAACAACAACAACAACAAAAAGATAATGATGAATAAATTAATTTAAGTTTTGGGTAACACTTTACAATACGTGTGCAAAAATATGCATTAATTCATGCTTAATTAATGCACGGATAATCACGAGTTAATGTATAATTCCTGAAGAAATAAACCATTAATAATGAACTAATGAACATTCTATATGATTCATAGATTAAGTAATACATAAATTGTTATTAGTTAAATGTGTCATAATGTATTAGTTCCCTAATAACATATTATATTAACTAATGATGCAAATTAATATGTTAATTACCACAGCCGTCAAAGTTCAACTTTCAACTTCAACTTCCAGTTGTCTGCTTTAATTAATAATTAGCTAATGATTTGCAAAAGTATCATTATGTTATGACTTTACTTGTTGATGCACATGACTAAATAACTAATTCAAAATCCATAACCACAATGATATAATACTTAACAATTAGTTAATAGTCAACAACTAAAGTCACAACATAATGATATCTTTGCAAATTATTAGCTAATGATTAATTAAAGCAGACAACTGGAAGATGAAATGCGTGGCTTCAACCCATTGTGGTAATTAACACATGAATTTACACTGTTAGTTAATATAATAAATTATTAGGGAATTAATACATTATGACACATTTAACTAATAACAATTTTTTTATTATTTCATCTATGAATCATATAAAATGTTGATTTGCTGTTGATCCAGTAATTATTAATGGTTTAGTTCTTCATGAGTTATATATTAACTCATGATTATCTCTGCATTAATTAAGCATGAATCAGTGCATATTTGTGCATCCGTATTGTAAAGTGTTACCAAGATTTGTCATAAAAAGGTGACTTTTTTTAACTCACGTATGACAGTGAGAAAAAAATATATCCTGATATGGTTAATCAGTAGTTCATAACGTCCAGCATGTTGAAATATGGTGTTTGTGACTGTCAGAGATCCAGTTTGAACGTCCACCTTCAGTCTGCCTCTGAATCTCTCATAAATGTGATCATCATATACATCGATGCCCTTGGCTGTTACATTAAGCTCAGCTATTAAAGAGTTCTCAATCCAAAGCTTCCACATAATCAGATCATCATCCATCATTTCAGTAAGACCTGAGTTTAGAGTGACTGAATCTCCCTCTATCACTAAAATTTGATCTGTATCACCAAACACACAAGGAGAACAAACAGAAACAGGGTTTGTCACAGATTAATATCATTAAAACAACAAAGATAAACAAAATGGTGAATTATTTAATTTCAAATTTGTCATAAAAAAAGAAGAAAAAAGGTGACATTGTTTTTTTTTTTTTACTCACAATAGACAATGAGAAAAAAATAAATCTTGATATGGTTGATCAGTAGCACATAGTCTCCAGCATGTTCAGTTGTGGTGTTTGTGATGGTCAGAGATCCAGTTTGTTTGTCCAGCTTCAGTCTGCCTCTGAATCTCCCATCAAGAACATCATCATATACAGTGACACTGTTAGCCTGTTTTTTGATTTTAGCTATTAAAGTGTCTTCAATCCAAAATGTCCACTGAATCAGATCATCATCCATTATTTCAGTAATACCAGAGTTTAGAGTGACTGAATCTCCGTCCTTCACTAAAACTATCTTAATTTCTGTATTAGCAAACACAGAGATAACAAACAGGAATAGGATCTGTCACAGATTAAGACTTTTAAATAACTTTGTTTCTGAAAGTAAAAAGTTTTAAATTGAGTGAATAATATGTGAATAATTGTCATAAAACAATAGAACAGACACAAAAGAAGCAACAAAAAAAAAAAAAAAAAGTGTGGATATTGTATTTGGTGATACTGAAAAAGTAAGTGAGAGAAACATTTAACTCACCAAAGACATTGAGAGTGAAAATTATGCTCATGTGGTTTATCAGTAGTAAATAACGTCCGGTATCTTCAGTTGTGGTGTTTGTGATGGTCAGAGATCCAGTTTGATTGTCCAGCTTCAGTCTGTTTCTGAATCTCCCATCAAGAACATCATCATAGACAGTGATTCTGTTGGCCCGTTTAGTGATTTCAGCTATTAAAGTGATTTCATTCCCAAACCTCCACTGAATCAGATCCTCATCTATTAATTCAGTCAGACTAGTGTTCAGAGTGACTGAATCTCCCTCCATCACTGACACTGACTTCACTTCATCATCACCAAACACACCTGAAAAATAGAGTTTGTCACAGATTAAAGATTCAAAATGCTGTTACTTACATGGAAGTCTTACATGGTACCAGAACAGAAGTGAATAGAAGGAATAAAAACACATTTCAAACTCACCAACCAGACACCACAAACAAAAACAGAACAAAACTAATTTGTGAAACATTTTCTTCCTCGGTTCACTGAAAAGCCCACGATAGCAGTGCTTAACATGTCTGAAACACATCTCTACTGAAGATGTGTGTGTTTGTGGTCTTTCCTCTACAAGACTGAACCTCTGTCACAGTTTATTCTCACACGACCATTTCCTTTAACACAGGAAGTCATTAAAATCATCAATCTCATCATATTTTAAAATGAATTCTGGCCCTGTGTGAAAACTAACAGCAGAAGAGTGTTGAAGGAGTGTTGGATTAAATCAGTTTCTAATGATGTTGTGAAATGATCAGCTGTCCGCCTGTGTAGTTGATCAGTGAAGCATGATAATATTTTGACTCCTAATTAACTGTGAATGGATTCATTTTATTTAACTAAAAATATGATTTGTATGGCATATATATATATATATATATATATATATTCAGTTCATATTTAGCATCTCACCCACAAACCACTGACCTCATTCAGCCATGCTACAGAAAAACTAATGCAGAAGCAGTTTGTCCACCAAAAGACCAAACCACATTAGATGTAGATAAATCAGACCACAGCAGGTTCAACTGAGCTGCTCACTCTTCATTCAGTGAATGACATTTAGCTTTTTTGCTAGTGTTTCATTGTATGTGAGGCTGATGAGCTATTGTCCTCAAAACCTCAAGAGAACATATACCTAGTGTGAGTATATGTGACATGGTGTCAGAAGTGCATTGTGCATGCTGACTAAACAAACAAATGAGACATGTCAGTATTTCCGCCACATGGCCTCTGAGGATCCAACGCTTTGCATGATTTCAGATCACCACACTGTCAGATAAAGAAGGTGAGGTACAAGTAAACTCCATGGGCAAGGAGGCAGAGACAACATTCACTTTATTTTGGTTCTCGGAGCCTGTCCATTCATGTAATTACTAGAAGGTGGTAGAAGGAGTTTAACGAAACATTGGTGCATGCTTTCACCAACATGCCCACTGCACAGAATTTGCTATGGGACCCCCCTCAAAATCACATTCAGTTATGGTTATCCTTCAGTCATGCCCCTCTCAAACTCAGGGCCTAATGCACTCTGTCCCCTTCTCCCCCCGTAGCCACACCCTGCCTACAGCATAATGATGAGAGATCCTTGACTGATTACATGATGGTCCCCAAGGGCTATGCAGAGAATGAGCTAAAATATCAGTCTGGAGGCCTGGAATCGGAGCTGATCTTGATGCAAAAGTATCATAATGTGCTTTCTGCCAATAGCACAGACCTACCCAGAGAAAAGAGCCTCTAGCCTCCCAGTCCCTGGCATACAATAGGAGTGGATTTGTGTGAACATGGAGGCAAAAACTGCTGGTTGTGGATTTCTATTCTAGAAATACTAAAATTGCTCCTCTGCCTTTTGTTTAGATATAAGCACAGGTAAGAGTACCCGCAAAGCATTTCTGCCTGACACATCTCCAACGGTGCTGTTTAGGCTGGCTGCAGGGCTATTTCGCTCCCTTAATCCTGCAACATCTCCGGCCCCATGCAGGCAACCCTAGGATCTTTCTCTCCCCCATGTCTTGTCTTTTCTCTGAAGCCATAGCCAGAAGCTCCCTTTCTCTGCCTCCAGTGCCAGATCTTTTAGTGCCTTTGATAATTTGGTGCCTCTGACAGTGAGAGACTTCACAAGCTGTTGAGTGGAGGTTCCAGTGAAGCCTCGACAGCCAACTTCCACTGGATAAATGAAAGCGTGCCACTGTGCATCTTTGCACATGTCTGAGAGGTCTGCGTATCTCCTTCTTCCTCTTAAAAACAGCCTCCAGGACATCTTCCCATGCCACCTTCAGTTTAACCATGATGACCTGCTTTTGCAATGGTGGACCAGAGCAAGAATTCTGGCCAAAGCGAGGTTACAACAGTCTGCTATGGGAACTTCAGCTGATGCTCAAGATCAGCTCTCAGCTCCCAGTTGCCTATGAGTGACAACAGCGACCACTTCTTTGTGGTGCTGCTAACTGCCTCAACCCCTTGCCTCACAAACTGGATCAGACCATGAGGAGTTGTTGCTCTGGCCCTTTTGGCTTCAGATTTCGCAGGACCTGGTTGTGGCACCATCTGTAATGTCCTTAGGTTCTGGTGGCCACAAAGTTGGCAGCTTTCCTCTGTGCCATACCAGAGGTGCAGATTCACCATACCTGGTGTGATTGTTCGATTGCTGGGGATGTTCATGAAATTGAGGATTCCAAAAAAAAAACTCCACTCAGATAATGGTACACAGTCCAGTAGCATAGACTTTGCAGACTTTTGTAAAAGCTGGGGCATCCACCCTTTACCAGCAGCCCAGACTAACCAAAGTCAAATTTGGCTGTTGGGCCACGTTCTGCATCAGCAATTGGCTCTTTTGAGTTACAGAGTCACTCCAGTTGCTGCTACTGGAGCAAACCCTGCTCAGCAAATGCTGGGACACCAAATCCTCATGACACTGCTCGTCCTGTAGAGGAATTTGCAACCGTGTCAAAACTGAAGCAGCTTACAAGTGCTTTAATTGAAAAAAATGCATTCCCACCACTGCCAGCATTGGTTTTAGGGGCACTTAATGGTGGGTTCAAGTCTCTGTACCTGCAGGGATTGTAGGTGGGGAGAGTGAATGAATAGCACTCTCTTCACCTTCAGTACCACGACTGAGATGATAACCTTAAGCAAGACACCAAACCCCCAACTGCTCTGGGTGTGTGTTCACTACTCACTGCTGTGTGTGTGCACTTGGATAGGTTAAATGGAAAGCACAAATTCAGAGTATAGGACACCATACACTTTCACATTCAGCCAGTACACTTCCCCACTTAAACCGAGGAGATCAAGTTCTCTGAAAATTGGATGAGGAGAAAACATGAGGCGCATCAGGTACAGTGGTGAGACACACAAAGGAACCATGATCTTATCCTATCAAGACACAAAGTGGAGCTATTTTCAGATGTAACCGTGGGTGGGTCTACAGAAATTAATTCTGTAAAGATTGACATGGACAGTTTTGCACAAATTCCACTAAAACAACTCACACAGGAACATTCCACACCAGACATTAATACAGAGAGAGTTCCATCAGACCCTGTTTCTGTTCTAGAAACGACCTCTAGTGGCAGGGTAATAAAACTACCAGTTCACTACAGTGAATGGTAGTGACTCACATTCTTTATCTGTTTTCTCTTCCAAATAAAGAGAGATCAAGGATTATGTTTTTTTAGAGTAAAGAGATTTAGAGTGCATCTTTTTTTTTGTGCTTAATAATGTAAACATTTACATTAATTTAGTACATTTTACATTTTATATTACATTTATTTAGGGTCCTGACAGAAACCTGGATCAAACCAGAGGACACTGCTACACCTGCAGCACTTTCCAATAATTTCTCATTTTCCCACAGTCCCCATCTGACTGGAAGAGGTGGGGGTACTGGTCTACTTATCTCTAAGGATTGGAAATTTATTCCTTTACGTTCTCTGGGAATTAACAGCATCTTTGAATCACATTCAGTCACTATTACCTACCCTTTTAAAATCTTGTAGTTGTTTATCGCCCCCCAGGACCACAAGGTGACTTCTTGGATGAATTAGATATGCTCCTCTCAACCTTTTCTGAGGATGGTACTCCTCTAGTTTTGCTTGGAGACTTCAACATCCACATAGATAAACCTCAGGCTGCAGACTTCCACACTCTGCTTGCCTCCTTCGATCTCAAGAGAGTGTTAAAAATCAGGCAACCAACTGGACCTTATTTACACACGGCACTGCTCCACTGATCATGTGCCGATCACTCCACTGCACACCCCGGATTACTTCCTCCTCACTCTTAACCTCAATATGGTTTTTCAATGTAACCTATGCTCACTGTCACCCTCCGAGCTATCTACTATGTTTTCATTTTCGCTTCCTTTGCCTAAATGGTTCTCATTGTTCCATACCACAATCTGCCAAGCACATCTTACCAGCAAACATACACTCGTTCATGTCCTTCTCTTCACTCTCTGAAGCAGAAGTCTCCCAACTCATCCTTTCTAATCATCCTACTACTTGTCCGCTTCATCCTATTCAATCTCATCTCCTTCAAACTATTTCTCCTGCAGTTGTTCATGCACTCACTCACATCATTAACACATTCCTTCACAGCCAAAGTGAACTCGAAGATGCATGCTCCGAACACTTATTCATATCTGTGAATAAATATCATATTGTATAAACCATACATTGTGTTAAAGTATTTTTTTATTCGGAGCTGAAGAAATGTAAAATTTCTGTACCCCACACTGGACAGATTGTAGCGGACAGCTGACGCATCCAGGACCAACATCAAATAAGGACAAACACCAGTAGTGCTTTTTCTTGGGAGTTTACTGCAAGCATAAAATGGGACAGCTTTACAACAAATGTCTTTGGTCTTGTTTCACAATCTCTCTTCAGAATGTTTCACGCAGACTCATATTACACGCTTTGTTTTCTTCACAGTATCTTAAATTGTTCCACTTAATAAAATAAAATACCCCAAAGGCATATTTTATATAGAATTAATAAGATTTACAAATACTGAGGATTAACAGAACAATAATAAAACAAAATTAACAATAACTCATACCTGCAAGCAAAAAATGGGACAGCTTTACAACAAATGTCTTTGTTCTTGTTTCACAATCTGTAAATACATCATTTAGTTCTTATGAAAATGAACATAGGACATAATTTGATACTTTGCACGTTCATAGAAATACAAACGATCGCACGGTTAAAGCGATACAGTTTATGCAAAGTGTTAAACACGTACAACTTTTAATTTTACACACAACAGGGTTAACAATAGTATTACCAATGTATCTCGTTCTGATTCCATTGTAACTTCTATTTAATATGCTTTAGGAAATTGTTTGAGTTTTTCATTAACAGAGACACATACCTCTCTTCAGAATGTTTCACGCAGACTGAAGAGTGCAGCACCAGGGGGATATACCATTAATCAAGGTAAGGGGGTATTCCACATAATTAACACGGAAGAACATGAAACACTTCTCTTAACAAGAACATGCAGTGATTAGAATATGTGATTAACACCAAGACTAATTGCTGTGTAAAACAGTTGCAATTTCCATTCTGTGTATGTTGTATATATACTCCCAACTGCTCCCCTATAATGAAATGATGGTCCACCCCTTACTGCCTTTCTTTCTGCACTTGGTTAAGAACCAAACGTTTTCTTAAAGTAACAAAATAAAGTTTGATGAATTATAACACTTTTACACTGCTACCAGATGTAATCGTATTTGATCTTACGTGTGATGGCTGATGTGCTCAGATTATTTTTTATTAATTATACAATAGAAAAAACAAGAGATGGGTTTTATAATACTGATTAGGCATCTTATACTATACTGGGTCGTGATTGTGCTGGATGAATACTGATGTATGGCGAAATGATCATGTTGGAGTAAAGATTTTAGGGGATTATAATAAAGTTCTAAAAACCAAAAACTAACTTTCTGGGAACCAAAAACTAAAGTTCTGGGAACCTTAGAATAACACTCTACAAACTAAAACTAACCAGTGTTGGGCAAGTTACTCTGAAAATGTAATCAAATTACTGATTACTGATTGCTCCTTTGAAAAGTAATCAAAATACTGTTATGATTACTTTATTTCAAAAGTAATTAGTTACATTACTTGTTATGTTACTTTTTTGTTTGTTTGTTTCTGTACATCCACGAAATTTACGTGAAATAGCGAACTTGTGTGTTGCCTACCATCCCGGCATAAACGCCCCGATAAAATATGTGTTATTAATCAACATTCACAAACCGCTGTTATTTTAACTAAAAGCAATAGACTGCTGCGTGCATGGTTGCAGATTGCACCGCATTTCGAGCGGTGAGTGGATTCTTTGATTGTCCATTGCATTTCAGAAATCAACATTGTTTAACCCTGCAAACACATGCTATAAATATAATCTATGCCTATGCTTATGCCTGTTAATCCTTTTTATTTTATATAGCTGTTCTTGTTGCTTTTGTGCAATACGTGAATAGCAAATAATTTGTTTTAGATATTTTATGTTTAGACAGTTCTATTTTGCGGGAGTCCCACAAATCATTCCATTCTATCGCATCGGGTACACACGAGTCTCTGCCCGCCCGCTTCCGCACCCGCACCTGCACTCGCCTATCAAGTCTTGTACCGCGCAAGTCTTGTACTCTCTGTTGCGTCGAGTCCAGTGCCAGTGGATAAGAGACCAGTCTCGCTGGACTCGACGCAACAGAGAGCGGCGCGGTACGACAATAGAAGCTGATGCGTTGCTCTCCGCACACGGTACGTTCTCAATAAGTTTTAATGTGCCATGTTGCCCTTTCAGTTTTTCACAGTTGAAAAGGATTTCTTTCCCTCTAATTGACAACGCACAATAATGTTCTTGCCTTTGACAGAAATAAACAAAAAATAATAATTGTATTTCCAGCTTCCAGTCAAAGTAGTTCTCAGGTAAAGGACGTGGCGTGTGCTAGCCAACACGCCTTTTATAATCTACATAATAAATCACATTCTGTCAGCAATTATGTAAGGCAGCAGTAACGCATACTTGTAACTATACGCGAATTACTAATTGGGAAATTATAAGGTGTTAAAATATCAAATTACAGTAACGTGTTACAAAGTAAGGCTTTACTGCCCAACACTGAAACTAATATTGTGGAAATGTTATAATAACATTCTAAAAACTGTAAGGATCCATTCGCTGACCCAAAGGCGGAGTCCAGTGACCTGGTTGAAGGTTTAATGCAGGTTTGGTCTTTTAACAGCACTTCTGCAAAACCCACTTTCTCTAATTTAAACTGATCACAAATATAGATTATGTGTTAATTTAGATATTTGATTACTCTGGAAATCTCATACTTTTAATTATTCGTTCATTAAGGACCTAATATCACAAGCTCGCCAGTTCTGGACTTATTCAGAGGATGAGGGGTAGTTATAATACATTTTATGCAGACTGCACCCTGCAGTTCTTACCATAAAGTGCATTTTTTCTATAATCACAAGAACTACAATGTGTTAAGCCAGTGACAGTCAGTAATCGGAAGCCCTTAATAGTGTTCCCCATGGTCCGACCATTGGTACTTCGGTATGATCCATCCTGAATACAAACTTTGTGGAAAATATCAGACTACAATTCAATCTACTAGAAATACTGATTTTAGAAGAGATCAGATTGAATCAAATGTAACAATTTATTTGTCAGGTAAAATGTATCACGCCAGTTACACAATTAAACAATAAGAATCCAATTCAGAATTAAATTCAGTTCCAATTCAGATAAATATCTAACATCAATTGCTCAAAGATTAATCTAAGAGTAAGTGATGCATACCTGACTAAAGGGAGAGACACAGCAGCATGTGAGTTCTAGGGCAGAGCTCCAGAGATTCACATACGCTATGTGGGGGTTTCTGGGTTTACAGAAAAACCCCAAGTAATGTTTTGTCACTTTGCTTATATACCCAGACCAGAACAAACAAATCTTCCAAACAGTTGTAAAAACATAAAGACCTTTTGGTTTGTAAGGGGATCTCAGGGTCACACCTGGCTGGAGATTCTCACCCGAACCCAAAGGGAAAACACACCCCTCAGCAGCAAAACACAATTCTACAAAAGTTTTCAATCATCCTCATAATATAAGTGACTCATGTGAAATTGAAACCATTTTACCAATCGCACAGAGACCTTTAGAACAATACCAAACATGAAGGGAAAAACAATATATTCACAAGATATAACACATGTAGTATATGGACATTCTTAGTGACTTTTTAGTGGAATCTTTTGAGGAAAAGTGTGAGAGAGACAGAGAATGCAGAGGGAGAAAGGGGTTGTAATGAGCAAGGGGGGTGGTGTTCTTTGCTCTCTTTGGAGATCTCCTCTCCAGATTAGTTTTATTGTTTTGCTGCATGGCATCTGTTTTTGTCAGAGTTCCTGGACTTTAAATGTATGAGGAAATGATTTCACTCCTACAAAACCAAAGACTAACTTTCTGGGAACCAAAAACTGAAGTTCTGGGAACATTAGAATAACATTTTACAAACTAAAAACTAACACTCTGGAAATGTTCTGTTAATGTTACAGGAAACCAAAAACAAATGTTCAGGAAATGTTAGAATAACATTCTACAAACTAAAAACGAATGTTCAGGGAATGTTAAAATAACGTTCTAAAATCTAACGTTCTGGGAATGTTAGGATAACATTCTACAAACTAAAAACTAATGTTCTGGGAATGTTATAATAACATTCTAAAAACCAAACACTAACTTTCTGGGAACCAAAAACGAACATTCTGGAAATGTTTGAGGAATGTTAGAATAAAGTTCTACAAACCAAACACTAAAGTTTTGGGAAAACTAAGAAAACTTTCCTGGCTAACCAAAAGCAAACAATCTGGGAATGTTCTGTGAAAATTGTTAGCTGGGATATATATTCTAGTGTATTTTCTCATTCACTTTTATTTGCAAGTGTTAAAAAAAAAAAAAAAAAAAAAAAAACAGCTGGAGAATAATTGAAGTGTCTTCTGACATGTAAGCGCATTGTAAGATTGTAATTTAAACAGGTTCTTCTCCTCCCCCACTGCGGTTTGTTTTAAATAGAGTATTTAAGTGTTGTTTTACATTTTTGAGTGTGTTTATGTTGTTAAATTAGTCTAGCTATCTTAGCTAGTTTGGTAAACTGCCAACTGCTTACTGCTTAAATGCCCAGTGAGCCCTGGTGGTCTTAGCTGTATCCCATCTAGCAATAACCCCACTAGAGGGCACTGCTCCCTTCCTAGATGTAAAGATAAATTGTACTTATTTTGTCTTCTGGGAGACATGCAAGTGTCTTCTGTAGCTTCTGAAGTGCAGTATTAATTTAAAAAAATATGACATGCCCCTGAATATGCGTCTGTTTTTATGGTTTCATTTGTATTCACTTTTTTGTTTATTCAGTTTAATGTTTTTCTTAAACTGTCTCATGTTGTAGCAAAACATTCAAAACCGTTTTCTCAGTGTAAATGATCAGACCTGCATTTGCTGAAAAGTAAGTGGTGAGTTTTGTCGATGCCTTGCTGTGTTTGTGGATTTCACTGACAATTAGTTTTGACAAGCTAAGCATTTTTATGTTGAAATCTTTATTATGGTTAGCTAAACTAAATAGTTCAAAATGTCAGTTTGAAATCAACAGAAAGAAACAAAATGGTGTATGAATTAATTTAAATTTTGTCATTACAAAACAGATGATTTTTTGTTGTTGTTGTTTGTTTTGTTTTGTTTTGTTTTGTTTTGTTTTGTTTTTTTAACCTCACCATAGACACAACGACTGAATTTCTTCTCATGCTGTTGGTCTGTATAGTGTATAATCTCCAGAGTGATCCTCTGTGATGTTTGTGATGGTCAGAGATCCAGTTCGTTTGTTCAGCTTCAGTCTGTCGGCCCGTTTATTGATTTCAGCTATTAAAGTGTTTCCACTTCTAAACCTTCACTGAATCAGATCACCATCCTTTATTTTAGTGAGATCAGAGTTTAGAGTGAATGAATCTCCTTTATTCATTGACAATTTCTCCACATCATCATCACCAATCAGACCTGAAGAAGAGAGTTTTCCACAGATTAATTAGCTTTAAAATCACTTCAGTGTAACAATTACTTTTTTCTATAATTGGGGATTTGTAGGTATTGGTATTTGTTTTGGTATGTGTATGTTTTTTTTTTTTTATTTTATTTTTTTTTTTTCAGTATATGTATTTAATTGTACTATTTGTGGGTTTCATTTACTGTTAAATAAAAAATATTTACTTTTTTTTTTTTTCCTTTCCTTGATTTGCTGGCATGGGCTGGGGGATTGTTTTGTAAAATGTGAAACGCTTTAAATAAAATATTCCAAAAAAAAAAAATAATAATACTTCAGGTTGGTTTGTTAAAGCTTCACTGAAATCCTTTTAATAATTTCCCTGTAAAGTGAATAATGTTCAACAGCAGTACAAAGACAAAAGATGACAAATGAAAAGAGAAATGGATGTGTATATATATGGAAGAATGTCTAAATAAAAGACACTTTTACTTAAAGGTTTAAAGTCGCACTAAAACTGGCCCAAGTACAAAACATCTTCAGCGGTTTCAGTCCACAAAAATGAAAAGGCCAACTCTTTAAAACTAAGCACTTTACAGAAGAATTAATCAGAAAAGTAGAAGATGCATATTATGCAGTGAAAGACCACACATATCAGCATTGTGATCCAATATGCTGATGACAACTTAAAGAACATCTTGTATCTGTCACCACCACAGCTCACAGAGACGCTGCAACCGTAGCTCACAATGGCCTCAGCACTGACAAAATTTGGAAAAAAAACATGCATACATGCCTACAAAAAATGTTACAAGACAAACTGGGCCGAAATATTCTTTAGAGTTTTTGATCTACTTCATCAGAAAGCCCACGATAGCGGTTCATTACAAGGGCAAGAAGCTAAAACATCTCTAGAATCAGTGCCCATCAGTTTGTGTTATTTTGAAGTCCTTTGGAAATATGCATTCCTTGTCAGTAGATGCAAGTAATGATCATGCTCATGGCACAGACCTTTGTGCTGTGGCTCCAGGACTGATGCGACCCAGCAAACAAAAAAAACTTCAAGCTGAAAAAACTCATTTAATCCCAGCCATTACGTTTGTAAATTGCGTAGCTGACTCCATTAAAATATTAGATCAGAAGAAGTGTTAATTCACACACTGAACTTTGTCACTTTGAGCTCCAATAGGCGTCAACTTCCTGTACATCAATGGTGCTGTTTTCAACAGAAACAAACTGACCCATAACATGTGAAATGTGTCTTAAAGCAAGAGTTTCAACTTGCCATGAGATCCTGAGAGTGTTTGGCTCTGGTCTTTCCTTGTTGTTCATTTTTTATCAAATGTCTCAGTTGTTTCTCTTCTCAGACTGATCTAGAGATTCTCTAATTACTTTATGGAACAGGAACAGACTGTCTCTGATATCTTCATATAATGCTGAGGTGACATTCTTGCTTTGTTCAAGCACTGCATTAGTTCTGTGTGGCAAATGTCATTGTACATGTGAAGAGAACACCAAAATGAGCACATGTGATGCGTCCATTAAAACGCTAACAAATAGCTCAGGCACAGGAACGAGACTGGAAACATGCCAGATACAGATCTACTGCATACAAAACACCTGAAAAAAGCCCTGCTGAGTTGTTCCTCCAACAGGAAAATCAAGGGAAGCTTAAATTATCTATCGTCCCCTCTGGAGAATGAAAAACCCCTCTAGTGTGACCCCACCCTAGAAGAGAATCACTGCTCTAAATGTTTACTTCACTTATGAGTGACCCCTGCATTGGTGAGACAAAAACAACATGACACTGTGCAACAGTTTCTCATTCACTTTGGTCAAACTGCTAAAGACTGACTTCAGCTGGTTAGGATGTGAGATGCCATTTTTAACAAGAGCTTGCATATGAGGCGGGGAAGTAAAGCAATAATTTGAGACCAGTTCCCAATTTAAACACATCTTAGGAACAAAAAAATGGCCACAGATCAACTTACACCTCAAGCATAATCACGCATAATTGGATTTTTCTGTCGGTTTCCATTTGCCCAGCCTTAGAATTTTAATGCCCCCGTCAGTACTGGCCTGTAACACTGAATGTTGATCCTTTCTGACTAATTTAACCAGTCATTTATTATATGGTACCACAACAGAAGCAACTGAAGCCATAAAAACATGTTTCAGACTCACCATCCATACGCCAAAAACACAAAGAGAACAAAACTGTCCAAAGCATCTTCAACGGTTTTAGTCCATAAATCATATGAAAAGACAAACTCTTCAAAACTGGTTCAGTGATAAAATGACAGATGAGCTGATGCGAAGCTGCTCTGTAGTAAAATGAAGTGAAACTCCACCTTTATCTAAAATGACTGTTCATCTTTAAGTGTTAATGCATGTGACCATCTAGCACATTTTTGGCTAATTAATTCACACACTGAACACTGTCACTTTGAGCTCCAATAGGCGTCAACTTCCTGTACATCAATGGTGTTGTTTTCAACAGAAACAAACTGACCCATAACATGTGAAATGTATCTTAAAGCAAGAGTTTCAACTTGCCATGAGATCTCTCCTTGTTGTTCATTTCTTATCAAATGTCTCAGTTGTTTCTCCTCTCAGACTGATCTAGATATTCTCTAATTACTTTATGGAACAGGAACAGACTGTCTCTGATATCTTCATATAATGCTGAGGTGACATTCTTAGTTTGTTCAAGCACTGCAGAAGTCCTTACAACTGCTATTAGAGTATTGAGACAGCTTGGAGGAAGTTTTTCAATCATCATGTTCTGACCGGTACCACCAGATTAGACTGTGGACCTCAGTTCATGTCTGCAAGACTGGAAACATGCCATATACAGACCTACTGCATACAAAAGACCTGGCAAAAAGCCCTGCTGAGTTGCTCCTCCAACAGGAAAATCAAGGGAAGCTTAAATTATCTATCGTCCCCTCTGGAGAATGAAAAACCCCTCTAGTGTGACCCCACCCTAGAAGAGAATCACTGCTCTAAATGTTTACTTTACTTATGAGTGATCCCTGCAATGGTGAGACAAAAACAACATGACACTGTGCAACAGTTTCTCACTCACTTTGGTCAAGCTGCTAAAGACTGACTTCAGCTGGTAAAGATGTGTGCCGTTTTGAGCAAAAGTTTGCATATGAGGTGGGGAAATAAAGCAATAATTTGAGACCAATTCCCAATTTAAACACATCTTAGGAACAAAAAAAAATGGCCACGGATCAATTTCAACAAAATGGCTATTACATATCAAGCATAATTTAACAAGTTTCTCTGTGCAAATCAGCTGCCACTCAGAGGAACATTAGTTCAGTAGTAAAATGACATAGTATAATTAATTCACACTCAACACTGTCACTTTAAGCTCCAGTAGGTGTTAACTTCCTGTAGATCTACTGAGCACAATACTACTGAAAAAAAAAGCCCTGCTGAATTGCTTCTCCAACAGCAACAATTGCTGTACAAAATAGTACATATTGATACAAGAGAGACTGCTGCCATTCAAAAAAAAAAAAAGAAAGAAAAAAGAAATCACCATGAAATTGCATCAGCACTCACAGGTTTTGAGGGAGAGAAGAAAATCTCTGAAGATATTATTATTATCCAAACCAAGAGACACATGATAGAGACCACAAGCCATCCACCGCAGGGTAAGAAAATCTCAGGTTGAGGTGGAGGACAAAGTTCTGATAGGATAAGAAAAGCCTAAAAAAACCTGACAACTTAGTTGAAAACTCCAGACACTATTGTGTCCAAAAGGGAAATTCTGTTCACGATATAAAAGTAATACCTCATTTGTGAAGAAATATGTTTAATGTGATTACAAATGACATCCAGCTCAAGTGCAAAATCAATCAGACAGAACTAGTGGAGTCAGTTACAGAGGATTATGAGCAAATCACTCCTGATAACATGCTGATTCAGGCTGAACCACTAGATGGTGTTGTTGATCCGCAGATGAAACACAGACACAAATCAGACTACAGAC
>JAHKKF010511019.1:0-10005 GCA_019740295.1 Labeo calbasu
TGTGTGTGTGTGTGTGTGTGGTAGATGTAGTAAAATTGATCCAGATATCTCTGCAAACTTCATTGCAATGGCTGTTTTGTCTGAGGTGCGATATCTCGGAGCCCCGTTGTACTTTTTGTGAGGTTGAGACCTGAATACAGTTGCAAGCTACGGAATGTCATTGTTTGCCTTTTTATTGGACAAACAGCTCCAATCACAATGCCTGGGACAAACAGAGCACCGTGCTCAGACCAGCAAGTCTGAGGCTTCAGTTGTTTTGCTTTCTCTTGATTTTGGCATCTGACCTCCAAATAAGAAATACCAAAGGCCAAACGTCTGACCTGTAATTGTGGGATTAGAGATAAGCTTCTGTAATTGTCCAGGAACAGACGGTAAGTGAAGGCCAAACAGAGATTAGATCTTGATGACTCAGGAGAACTAATGCTGTTAAGCTGTTTTGTCATCTTTTGGTGTGTTTGTGAATGATAATTGTAAAATCATCTCTTTAAAACACTTCTTTTTCATGAATTTTTCATTCATGACTGCATTTATTTGAATTTTTCATTCACAACTGCATTTTACAATGTTTTTTCACTGGGGTTTTTCTACATTAGCTCCTGTAGAGAGGTGCTGCGTGATTCTGATGCTTTTTTGTTTTTCTCTGTGGGTGAATGTAAAGAACTTTAAGATGTACTTACGTAAAACTTATGAAGGTTTAAGAATATCCCTGAGGCATTAAGTAGGATTTAAAGGGATAGTTAACTCAGAAATGAAAATTGTTCCAAACCTTCTTTCTTCTGTTGGACATAAATGAGGATTTTTTTAAAGAATGACTTGAAGAATGTTTTGAAAAATGAATCAAACAGTTTCTTTTGGGTTACTGTTAGCCATTGACTTCCACAGTATTTATTTATTTTTTTCTGTGCTGTAGAATTCACCGGCTACCATCGACTGTTTGGTTATCGGTAGCCATTGACTTCCATAGTATTTTTTTTTCTGTGCTGTAGAAGTCACTGGCTACCGTCGACTGTTTGTAATGGTAGCTTCCATAGTATTTTATCCACACTGTGTAAGTCAATGGCTACCGTGGACTGTTTGGTTGCCATTGACTACCATAGTATTTTTTCCATAATGTGAAAGTCAATGGCTACTGTCGACTGTTTGGTTTTTAGTAGCCATTGATATCCATAGTATTTTTTTCCATGCTGTAGAAGTCAATGGCTACCGTTGACTGTTTGGTTTTTAGTATCCATTGATATCCATAGCATTTTTTTCCATGCTGTAGAAGCCAATGGCTACCGTCGACTGTTTGGTTAACAGTAGGCATTGACTTCCATAGCATTTTTTTTTTCATGCAGTGGATGTTAGTGGCTACCATCAACTGTTTGGTTACCGGTAGCCATTGACTTCCACAGTATTTTTTTTCCATGCTGTGAAAGTCCATGGCTGCCGTTGACGTTTTATGGTTACCAGTTGCCATTGACTTCAGTACTCTTTTTTTCCCATGCTTTGAAAGTCAATGGCTACCGTTGACTGTTTGGTTACCGGTAGCTGTTGACTACTGTAGTATTTTTTTTCATACTGTGTAAGTCAATGGCTACCGTCAACTGTTTGGTAACCAGAAGCTGTTGACTACCATAGTATTTTTTCCATACTGTGTAAGTCAATGGCTACCGTCAACTGTTTGGTTACCGGTAGCCGTTGACTACCATAGTATTTTTTCCATACTGTGGAAGTCAATGGCTGCCATCAGCTGTTAGTTTACCGGTAGCCATTGACTGCCATGTTATTTTTTCCATACTGTGGAAGTCAGTGGCTACCGTTGACTTTTTATAGTTACTGGTAGCCATTGACTTAATTTGTTTTTGTTTTTTCCATGCTTTGAAAGTCAATGGTTACCGTTGACTGTTTGGTTACTGGTAGCCGTTGACTACCATAGTATTTTTTCCATACTGTGGAAGTCAATGGCTACCATCAGCTCTTTGGTTACTGGTAGCCATTTACTTGAGTATTTTTATATATTTTTTTCCCATGCTTTGAAAGTCAATGGCTAACATCAGCTGTTTGGTTACCCACATCCTTAAAAACATCTTCTTTTGTGCTCAACAGGAATACTTAAGGTTGAGTAAATGATGACAGAATTTTTATTTGGGGGTTTTCCTTTTAAACTTATGTTTTTGAAACTTTAGTAGGTCTAAAGTTCCTTTCACATTGGTGATAAGACTGTGGTGCATTAAGTTTAACCGCACAATGTCAAAGCTACCATAACTTTCAAGAAGTTATCGTTATGTTATACAGATTAGATTAGCTCATTGTGAAATTTTATTTTTGGTTGACACTCTCAAAAAAACAGCACAAGATGTAGTGCTGGTTTGTTGTTGTGTTCAATCCCTACTTTGATTGAGGTCAAATCTTCTGTCCTGACGCTGAACAGAGGCTGGTCTTCTGTCCTGATGTTTTGCTGTGTTCTGAGTGGTCAAGACTGTTGTCTGACCACCACCACATGCCAGTTTAACCAGTGACAAGAGGCACAGCCCATCTCTTTTGTTTCATGTCACTGGCTGCCTGTGGATTTATAAAAGCCTGTAAAACCCGCCACAATGGGCGCTGTGTAAAAGTGTGGCTTTAACTCTTTGTCTCATGTCAATACAAGATTTAACTGAGCCTTTGGCTCTATGCATAGGACAGCTCTCTTGTGTCTCACATTGTTATTTACATGCTGCTGACCTCCTCGTTTTTGGCTTCTTTTTGTACATATAATAGTGTAGTGTAAAAGCACATCTTTGATATCACAACTGTTAACCTAGAAAGTAATGAAATTAATTGGCATTTTCATCAAAAACCTTTAATGTTGGAATGTGGTTGAAATAATGTCAGTTTAAAAGGATAGGGCTGCTTTGCGCTACTGTCTCTTACATGAATATGAGTATGAAGTTCTTGAATTCATTCAGCGAGTGTGTATGAAAGCATATGAGTGTTGTGTCTGAGGAGGGTCAGTCCAGGTGAAGTGTGACTCCGGATGAGGACATCAGCCGCAGGCTCTTTTATTCCCTCTGTAGCTGAAGAGGCAGAGAAGCGGAGGAGTGCAAATCCCTCCATCATGGTGTCTCCCAGCCGTGGCCAGAATTAGCTTCAGATTACTCACAGCCACAGCGGTTCTGCCATTTACATAACCCTGTCACCCTCACCCTCTCTCCTCCTCACTATCTACAGCACAGCTGAACCCAGCACACTACAGCATGGCTGCTCTACTAGGGAAACTCAGTTTACAAGAAAGGGAATCGTAAGCTGAGAGAGAGATAAGGTGAGGGAAATGCAGTGTACACCTTCTTCAATGCTTCTTTTCAATGGTTTCTTCAATGGAAACTTTAAGGTTCTTTGTTGTTTTATCAAACTGCTTTCCTCTACAAGTAGGTGAGCGAATGTTAAATGGAATCATGCTTATCATTCGTTTGTAAATGTTTGCATTGATTGTGGTCTGTAAATTATATTGCATGATCTTACGGTCTTAAAAATAAAGACATCTATGGTTTCATGAAGAACCTTTCCATTCCAGAAAATGATTCTTTAGATTATTAAAATGTTTTTTTGCACTAAGAAAGAAATTGTTACTTCAAGGCTGCGTTTACACAAGTTCGTTTTTGTTTTAAAACGCATAACTTTTGCTACGGTTACACCTGTCGATTGCACTACACTGGCGTTTTCGACCTTCGTAAACAGAGATTTTTAAAAACGCTGCAGACACTGTTTTAGTTTGAAAACTCCGGCGCTGCGTTTCAGTGTAAATGTACCAAAACAAAGACTTTTGAAAACGATGCCGTGGCTGCCCGCATTCTTTCTGTGTATCCTTAATGGCCATGTAAACAATAACATCATGTTCATTGTTGTGCCCATAAATATGTATAGGTAGATGCATCATTCAACCACTCCAAGCAAAAACTCCAAAAGTATCAGCACCCTTGCAATTCTCTCAGAAAATTGTTCCAGTTGCAAATGTTTTTGTATTCACATGCTTATTGCTTTTGTTTGCACTGCAACAACACAAAAAAAAAAAACAGAGAAGAAAAGTCAAACTTGATAGAATTTCACACAGAACTCAAAAATGGACTGGACAAAATTATTGGCACCTTGTCAAAATTGTAAGAAATAATTACTTTTCAAGCATGTGCTGCTCCTGTAATTTGTATTTAGACACACCTGTGGCAAGTAACAGGTGTGGGCAATATAGTAATCACACTTGCAACCAGTTAAAATGGAGAAAGGTTGACTCAACCTTTGTTTTGTGTGTCACACTGAGCATGGAGAAAAGAAAGAAGTGTAAAGAGCTGTCTGTGGATTTGAGAGAAAAAAATTGTGGAAAAACATGGACAATCTCAAGGCTACAAGTCCATCTCCAGAGATCTTAATGTTCCTGTGTTCACTGTGCACAATATCATCAAGAGGTTTACAGCCCATGGCACTGTAGCTAACCTCCCTGGGACATTATGGTAAAAAGGGACACTGTGGTAGGAGACCCAGGAGGACACGTTGCATAAAAAAGCAAGACTGGAGTTTGCCAAAACTTATGTGGCAAAACCTCAGTCCTTCTGGGAGAACATGCTGTGGACAGATGAGACAAAAGTAGAGCTTTTTGATAAAGGACATCATGGCACTGTTTACAGAAAAAGAAATGAGGCCTTCAAAGAAAAGAACACAGTCCCTACAGTCAAACATGATGGAGGTTCAAAGATGTTTTGGGGTTGCTTTGCTGCTTCTGGCACTGGATGCCTTGACTGTGTGAACGGTATCATGAAATCTGATGATTACCAAAGAATTTTGGGGCGCAACTTAGTGGTCAGTGTGAGAAAACTGCATCTCCACCAGAGGTCATGGGTCATCAAGCAAGACAATGACCCAAAACACACTTCAAAAATCATTCAGAAATGGTTACAAACAAAGCGCTGAGGAGTTCTCAAATGGCCAGCAATGAGTCCAGATCTGAATCCCATAGAACACCTGTGGAGATATCTCAAATCAGCAGTTGGGAGAAGGCATCCTTTAAATCTGAATGATGTGGAGCAGTTTGCAAAAGAACAGTGGTCCAAAATTCCAGTAGAGAGGTGTAAGAGGTGTCCAGTGCATTTTTGAGGTTCTGTGTGGAATTGTAATAGATTTGACTTTTTTTCTCTGTTTTTTTTTTGTGTTGTTCCAATGCAAACAAAGAAATAAACATGTCAGTACCAAAACATTTGCAACTGCAACAATTTTCTGAGAGAAGGGTTGCATTTTCTGACAGAATTGCGAGGGTGCCGATATTGTTGGCCATGTCTGTATACATAACTATGGTTGTACCTGTGTGAATGGTCATGTGACATGCATTTTCAGGGTGTGTAGTGTAGACAGAGATCGTTTTCATTTTAAAACACAGTTTAAAAACAAAAACGCACTAGTGTAAACAGGGCCTAAGAAATGATCACTGAAAGGTTCTTTGAGGAACCCAAAATCGCTCTACTATTGCATCTGAAATTTTAATTTTGTCAGAAAAAGAGTGTTTTGTTGGCACTGATAGCCCAGTGGTTAGTGTGCTGACATATAGCGCAACTGTGCTGCCAGCAACCCGAGTTTGATTCCTGTCTCGAAGTCTTTTGCCTATCCCATCCCCCACCCAATTAATTACTCAACCCATAAGAGCTTTGTTCATCTTTGGAACACAAATTAAGATTGTTTTTTTATTAAAATCTGAGAGCTTTCTGACCCTGACAGCAACGCAACTGACACATTCAAGCCCCAGAAAGGTAGTAAGAACATCATTAAAATAGTCCATGTGACAGTGGTTTAACCATAATGTTGTGAAGCTATGAGAATTCCTTTTGTGAGCAAAGAAAACTAAAACAAAATAATGACTTTATTCAACATTTTTTTTCTCTTCTGTGTCAGTCTGTGGTACTGAATGTGTGGTAGATTAAGCTTATAAGTCCCCATACAACATGGATACTCAACATGCGTGTGTGCTTTTCTCTAGATAGATTTATGTTTGCTGTCACTGAGGGATTTCCTAGACTTTGTGGTTCTCATTTGGGTCATTTGTTAGAGCTGAAGTCAGATTCGCTCTCTTTGGTGAATATTGCTCACCTCTGCCTATTATTCACAGCCCCAGTAATGACCTACACAAGCTCTAAGCTGAGAACTGTGGGAGATTTATGAACCTCATCCTCTACTGCTTTTTAACCCTATAATGCCTGCTGTATCATATCTGATACACAAATTTCTAAACCCTCTAAATTATTAAAATGATCAAAACCTTGCTGAAAACATGCCTTCTGTTATCTGATTGATAGTTTTTTTATCAAGCAAAATGGCACAAGTGCAGCAACACAACATTGTGGATCTTCTTTAAGATAATGAAAAACATGATTTTTTTTTTTTACAGCCGTGTTCTGGTGTAGCACATGTCATGCCCTCTTATTATGTAGTTTATCATCTCGTTCCTCTTTCATTATGGCTTTTGCGGCGTTCTGCTCTTTTACACATTATCACGGTTCGGTTCCTCTCACATCGGTCTGAGACGCAATATGTTGGTAATGAAATGCAGTCTCAGTAGAGAGCAAAACCTGAGGGTTAGCTAGATCCTGAGTAAGTGGATTTGACACCAGTGATTTGAGGGTCACCCAGAGATTCATAATTTCTGATGCTGAGTCTCCAACAGTAGAGCGTGGTGCTTTCAACACCAAGTTTGGGGGTTTGATTCCCAGGGAAAGCATGAACTGATAAAATTTGAACAAAAGTGTCTGCCTAATGCATAATGATGGAGATAATATTAATCTAGTAGAAGGATGTGTTTTCTGGTTTTTTGAGGATTATATTCTGTGTGTCTGTAGGGGCTCATTCTTCTGCTTCTTGGTAGATGTTTTATAGTGGTGAGTAGAAGTGAATCTAATATTTTTTAGCCAACATGATGGAAATTCATTTACATTGATCAGACATGAACCTATACCACCAGTTTAAAGGGATATTACTGTCATGAGAAATCAATTTGTATTCAATCAATCATTACTTTAATGTCATTGTACATAGTACAACGAAATTCTGTCTGGTGAATCTCAGTTACAAACTAAGCTAAGTAAACAACAACCACTTAAATCAACCAACAATAAATAAACAACAGTTACAACAAAATAAAGTGCAGATTGTGTCATTCAGTAGGAATCACAACGTTCTCAATTTATACAATACTTGAAGAGAAAAAAGTGGCTGCAGTTTTTATTATTATTATTACTAGTAGTAGTAGTATTACATATATTCCATTTATTGGATGGTTATTAGATGATATTAAAACATTTTAAAATATCATTTTATATTGGACATATCATCTGATATTAATGGAAGCCCGTTTCTGAATAAAAAATTTAAAAAGTTTATTGAGACTTATCTCACAATTCTGACATTTTTTCTCAGCATTTTGAGATAGAAACTCGCAATTCTGAGAAATAAAGGCACAATTGCGAGTTATAAAATCAGAACTTTGAGATATTAAGTCGCAATTCTGAGAAATTAAGTCAGAATTGTGAGATATAAACTCGCAATTCTGTGAACATATCAGTCTTTTTTTTTTCTCCTCAGAACTGGACTTTATAACTCACAATAGCGAGTTTATATCTCACAATTCTGAGAAAAAAAGTCAGAACTGCGAGATACAAACTCGCAATTGCGAGTTATAAAGAGTTTAAATCTTGCAATTCTCACTTTATTTCTCACTATTTTGAGTTTATATCCCGCAAATGTGACTTTATAACTCACAATTATACGTTTATATCTCACAGTTATTGCGAGATGTAAACTTGAAATTGCAAGAAAAAGTCAGAATTGTGAGATAAAGTCGCAAGTTTTCATTTTTTATTCAGTGGCAGAAATGGGATTCCATAGATATTGGATATGTATTTGCTAATTTTTATATACTTATATTTTTCTGTCATGTAACTCCGCACTTTAAGTTAATCTTTAAAACAAACTGTAATCTCAATATGGATATTCATTTCTCACATTGTAATTTAGAGTGTTGTTCTGCCTAAATCAACTTATAGCATTTAAAACAATTGATTGATTGATGTTTATTTAGACAAAATAGTGTAGACTTTTAATGTTGGGAATGAATATGATTGCTCATTAATATTATTAGTCATTAGTCATTAATTTCATTAGTATTAAACTTACTAACATGTGATTTACACTTGTAATAAGTGATTTTTGTCTGAAGCATGATAAAACAGCTGGGATTTTTTTTTTTTTTATGGAAGACAGGAATATCAGCTATTTTGACTTGTGAGCAATAACAAAGAAAACCCAAACAACCACATATCAACGTCTTTTTAAGTTCATCTTCAATAATAACGCTTAATATAATATTTAGACATTCTCAAATTGAATATCCAGTTTTTAAATTGTACATTATAATGTTGTTAAGCCAAAATAAATGTTTTTTTTTAGTGTTTTCTTTTTTTTATGTATATAAATAAATGCTTTAAAATGAAATATTAGCCATTTATCATAATCCGACAGAATATTATATTGACACACCCTTGATTCCCTGATCGTTTTAGTCTGACTTCAGTTATTTATGCAACACATTTCGCCACAGATTGCTGTGAACCTTTCGCAATTTATTGCGTTTAGTGCCTGTGAACTGTTTTTCAAACCTACATAGCCTACAAGCACAGTTACTCATTTCACATGCAGCATCTTAAAGGCACAGAAGCAAAAGAGTCCATTTTATCCGCAGGATCAGAGAAACACCAAATACAAGCTCTGTCTCTCTCTTTCCCACCATGCAGCATGTTATTTATAAAGTTTGGCTGAGGCAGGCACATCTCTCTACCTTTCCACAAACACCTCAAGCTGAGAGGAGAACGAGAGAGTTGCTCTTACATGCATAGAGCCGCATTTGAGAGCAGCTCGACTCAATCCCTCTCATAACAGGCAGCATTAGCCAGTGCGAGAGGACTGTTGTGAATGGAAAAGATGGAAGCTTCTTGAGGGCAGCCTTTGGCTCGCAGCAGCAAATCACCGCAATGGCAGCGAAGCCAAATTACTGTGACATAAGTCAGCGTGCGTGTGTGTTTGAGAGGAGAACACTGGTGATGAATGTGAGCGTGTTCTGCTTGTCTGTGACTCAAGGCACATGTGGGTGCTGAAGAGCTCTGTTCCTGTGATTCATTCTCAGTGAGGTCACTGAAAGACGTTGATGTTGCCCACCAATTCTGTCTCAGTGTGACAATTTTTTTGGTTTCGCAGGTCAAACAAAAGAGATATAATATGGAAAGTGTGCAGGTAGGCAGTACAGTGACTATCATGTTCATGTCCTTGCGGATTGTAATACTAAGAGGTGAAATGTTTAGTCAAACACTCTCTTCCCTCGTATGGCAGTAAGTTTGTAAGTTTTACAGTTGCTTCATCCGTGTCTCTCATCCATAATTGCTCATTTGCTGTGTGAATTTTGTCAGCAGGAGAAGTGAACTTTACACAAGTGGACTGAACAGCCAGATGCATTTACAATTGAATATATCTTTTACCACGTCCACCTGACGTTGCTATCAGTCTCAAATATGTTATTTTAACATTTTTCAAGCATTTGATCCCCGAGAGCGTTCCCCTGTCCTTCATCAACAGATAATAAACATTTTCTGTTTTGAAAATCCCAGTGAATTTTATTAAATATGTTATAGTTATTTTAAATATGAGGACTTTTGTGCATTTTGTATGTTTTATTTATTTATTTATTTATTTATTTATTTATTTGGTTGTTTGGTTGTTTATACAGGGACAATTCACAATAAGTGGTTAATTAAATTATTAAATAAATATGTAAATAATTATTTAATTACATACATTAAATAAATGATAAATACATAATTAATACATTATTATTATTGTTGCTGTTGTTGTTGTTGTTATTATTGTTAGATAGATAGATAGATAGATAGATAGATAGATAGATAGATAGATAGATAGATAGATAGATAGATAGATAGATAGATAGATAGATAGATAGAT
>JAHKKF010511028.1:0-17461 GCA_019740295.1 Labeo calbasu
TGTTCTGTTGGAGTGGATGCAGGATGGTTGGAGTTATTTGTTGCTCTTAGAATAACGATCACCGATAAATCTTCGAGACGATTCGGTTTGATCATTCAAATAAGTGAAGAATCACATCCAAAACGAGGCTGGAGATGTTTGGACGCCGTTCTCGCACTTAGTGGTGTTGTGTTTAGTCCATCTTGGTGTCAAGGGCACAGTTTTACTCCGACAAATCTTGTGTGTACTCTTTTCACCAAAGATGGGAGGGGAAGGGAATCACTCAAGATCTTCAGTGGATTTTAGGGGCCACTGAGCTGGACTCGACCTGGATTGGGAGTGTTTCCTGGAGGATATCCATCTGCATCACCAAGATGGCCACTCGTGCCTCCTCATGGAGGAAGAACAAACCTCAGTTGAGGTTGTAGACATAAGAGATCCCTGACAGCACTGGTCAGGTGTGCTCACTCCTTCAGCGGGATGGACAGGTATCTGGTCTACTGTCCATGGAGCCGCACACCTGCTCAGGATGGGGATCAACCTATCAAGGGAGAAGAACAAGGTTTCAGAATAGAGGAACTCAAATGCATTAGCAAGATACAAGCTAGCAAGAAAAAGTCTGGGAACTCAACGCACCTCAGAATACAGAGGAGGAGGCTGGAAGCGGAACTCATGGATGTAAGCATAAAGTGGTCCGTCAATCTCATCTCTTACAGCTGGGAGTTCCAAGTTGTTCTGTCGCTCTTCATCGGTGACGATTTCAGAGTAGCTTGGCGGAGCTAGAAGAGGAAAAAGCCAACAATTAGACCATGAAGACTTGGTGAAAGCATCTTTGGGGCTCAATCCTGCTCTTGCAGATCTATCTATGGATTTACTGGAGACTCCGTGAAGTAAATTCTGAAAGAGAGTACCACTCTAGGAGCTGGACTGAGTACCCATAATCTAAAGCAGGGGTGCCCAAACTTGGTCCTGGATGGCCAGTGTGCTGTAGAGTTTAGCTCCAACCCCAATTAGACACACCTGAACCTAAAGCTAATCAAGCTCTTACTAGGCATACTAGAAACTTCCAAAGTTGGGACCAAACTCTGCACGACACCGGCCCTTCAGGACTGAGTTTTGGCACCCTTGATCTAAAGGGTCTAGGTAATATGTTTAGGATTTGTGCCGTACCTTCAGGTCTCTCTGGCAATCCCAACCAGCTCATAGCCATGCTGCACTGACTGCTGACGGAAGAGGTGCGACTGCCAAAGGAGTGGAGGGGAATGGTCCCAATCACCAGTGGCAGGTTCAGGGTCAAGTTGACAGCTCGAGGGATGTCCACATACACCTATCGAAAAGCGAGAGGTTAGTTGGATGGCAGATATTGGCAAGCAGTTTGTCTTGTCATGAATCCAATAGATTGCAGACTCACCATAAGTGAATATTCCACGTGGATGATGCTGCAGTCCAGAATGGAAGGCGATATGGGCGGGATCTTCAGCATCTTGCCGTCCCAAGACTCAGTCTTGCCAGGGGGTAAAGGATCTCCACGAAGGTTAGCTACGAGTTGTTTGATCTCCTTGACCTTGCCTTTGGCAAAGAAGGTCTGGGTTTGGTAGATGGCTGCCTTTGGCACGACTACACGGGAAGAGCAGTTTTCAATCTCTGCGAAGATCTGGATGGACTCTCCTGCAAAGAAAACCAATCGAATTCATTCACTCTGAACGATAACACTTTTGTGTTAGCTAACTAGTGGCGAACTGTCCACCAATAAGCAGATTTATCATCTCACCTGGAGTGTAGCCCTTCCTCTCAATTTTGGCACTTAGTGATACAGGCCCTGAGGTGCAGAACCAGCAGCAAAGGGTTTTGTCCTTTGTGCCAGCCTGAGGAGACTGTAAATGAAAAAAAGGGATATTTGAACCTCAAAAATCATACCACAGCTCAGGCAAACATTCAGTTTTACATCAAAAAGTGATTAGGTTTTAAATGTTTTTTACTTACCAGTAACAATGGAGTGTTGATGTCAATGTGCTCAAAGACGGTGAACTCCTTCTTGGTTTTCATGGGCAGGAGCCATGGCCTATGAAGCTCTGCCTTCACCCAGTACCTCACACTGCCGTGTTTGCCTTCAAAGGATGTCGCCAAAGGCCTGGCAAGAGGCATGAAAAAATAATGTAAGCATTTCAGTCGATACATTATATATGTGTATAATCAGACAGGAGAGTTACTCACGTCTGGGGCAGTTCCAAGCTGAAGGGAAACTCGTGTCGTCCTGAGTGAAGAACGGTAATCCCCTCGTCGCAGGTGTCATCATCTACAACAAAGGAGAATAAAATTCGATATACCAATATACCATACCTGCAATATTCCTCAAGACCCCTAAACACAAGACAAAGACAGAGATACGACCCATATTGTCTTAGTGTTTCAATGAACATAAGGAGACAGTATTTTAAAATACAACAAAATATTAGCATGAAAAAGATTTTTCGAACCCTTTTTTAAGTGAGAATAGACGAAACAGCCCCTAATTTGGCATAGTATGTGTTTATGCTCTTCAAAATAAAAAAAACACGTAGGCATTGTCACATCTCTGAAACCTTAAACTAGTTAAAAATATAATGTTCATAACAAAAGAATGAATGGAATATAGGAATATTTAGTCTCAAATTATTGTTTTTGATATGTTATCTGATATTGTATAGTTTGATTCTTTTATTTCTACCTCAGCAGTTCCACAGACTGCTGTAAATAACTATGGCCATGAATAAAGACAAGAATAATTGGTCACAAACATGTTAAAGCAGATTTTTTATTTATTTATTTTTAAATGTCTTTAATGTCTCTGTTCTTTTTATTGCCACCTCAGCAGTTCCACAGCCTGCTGTAAATAACTATGAGCCTGTCACTCGTAGGCAGCCAAGAGCTAGAGAGGACCGGACTGAACCGGCACAAGCAGCCTCTCTCAGCCGGATTTCCTCATGCATATATTACTAGGCGGCTCCTGATTGGCTAAGCCAGAGTGTTTTTCTCTTGAATACGCCTCCATAAGGAAGCCACATGTGTACTGCAGCATGGTTTAGGTGGAAAAGAAAATGAAAGACACGTTTAAAAAAAAACGCAAGACAATAAATAAATACATTTGACTTATTTTATTAATAGAAAATACTTCATTACAGAAACTCCACGTTTACTTTAATGGTTGTTACAGGGTACATTTAATTCAGTTTGGCAACGTACAAAAAAAAGCACACCTCAAAATATTACATTGGAGAATATAAACATATGTGACATTTATCGTGACTTAATTCTTTTACATTTGTCATAACTCATGCTAACCAATGGCATAGGAAGCGAATCCATCTGTTTTTCTTGCTGTTGTCGTTTCTTTATTTAAAATGCCTTGGCCAAAAGTTAGTTTAACAAATGCAGAATGATGCATGAGGTGAGGAATGAAAATATCATATTTTAATAACTTTCAATCAGTCCTGCATTGTTGCAAATAAGTTGCGTCGCAGTCTTGACACTTGGGCAAAGATATGATATCACCGGGGGCACACGAGCACTTCCACCAATCAGCGAAGAGATAGGATTGACCTCAACCAATCAGCGAGCAGAGGCTCGGTCCGCACAACCCCCCCTCTCTACCAGTTTCTGAACAGGTTTAAACCGCTTCTAACAAAGGCTACAAACTTACTAGAACCGTCTATGAAAGAAACTGTAACGTTTAATTTAGCAAACGCATGTCACGATATGATTACAAAGTAAATGTTGATGTTAAAAAGGTTTAGTGCAGATATTGAAGGAAAATATTTGAAGTAAAAGATTAACTGGTTGTTTTGGACAGAAGGGCTTGTTGTTTATAAGCTCTGGTGTTCTACCAAACTACTTTGTTTAAACATTAATTTTTCTGGAATGCTTTTAAAATAATTCAAGATGTTTGTTTTAGATTTATTTCTAATGTTACTGAAATAAACTCTTTAAGAGCAAGGAAGATGTTTCAACCAAGCATCATCTGCATAAGGGTTGATAAAAAAAATTCTTATCTCATTTTTCATTTTCTACCTATGCCAATGGATTAAACTGTTCACACAGTAAAAACTAAAAATGTATATGAACAGAATAAGCAAGCAAACAAAAGACACAATGTAAGGAGCATCTGTCATCGCAGTCCCACAAACATCTTTCATAAATAAAAACTGTTTAACGTAAATAAACTACTCCTTACCTCTATCATGTCCAATAAGGACGTCTCTGTGGTTTAAATACTCCACTTCTTCAGTGAAATTCTGTGTGTAGGCAGTGTTGGATCCAGCATTTCGCGATTCAGTCCAGCGAACTTTCGCCAGTCCCTTGGCGTGAATGTTCAAAGATTTTACACGAATTTCTCCGGTAACTTCAATGATCACCCGACCTGAGACAAAGTCCCCACTGGCAAAGACTGGGACATTACTGTCATTGAGACAGTCGTAGCTGACAAAGAAGTTTTTCACCTTTCCGAGCACCATGGTGGAAATCTTACTAAGCTGTAAGATATTTCAAATAAAAACAGCGAAGCATCTGTCAGATGTTTCTATAAACCACCCAAGGTTTTTTTTGCCGTGCAGAAAAGCTGCAGGCAGGTTCAGTGCTATACTTGTCCGTTATACATTGAGTTTTATTGTAACTGCATGTGAAGATGCAGCTGTATCTCTGCGCTCTGGCTCTGAGTCCGCTTTAATACCTCCGTTTGGTGGAAAAACAACCGGACTGCGCATGCGCAATCGATAAGGCTGCTGCTGCTCCCTTCTTCCGCCTTCCTATGCTTCAGCCTCTTTTGTATTGTTTAAAAGTAGCCTGTGTTCACACGTACATCAGAAGTGTTTTACTAATGAATCCAAATATATCTAATACAGATGTGAAACTATTATTCATTCAATTTTAATGTACTCGCATACATGAAATAAGTCACTGGACTTTAGTAAGCTTTAAGAGCTGAGCAAAAATTATATTTAAATGGATATTATTATTTTCCCCCACATAGATGGGTGTATTTATCATCATTTATGTTTTCACGTCCTGTATTCTTTCAGTGTTTTGTTGAACATTTCAAGCATGGAGCTTTTATAATTTCCCCCATGGCTCTTCACTGCCACCTGCCTGTTAAAGGTGGTTATTGCATATGATGACTTACAAATAGCATATCTTATTCTGTTATATTGATATCTACAGTTCTGTCAAACGATTAATCGCGATTAATCGCATCCTAAATAAAAGTTTTTGTTTACATTATATGTGTGTGTGTGTGTTTACTGTGTATATTTATTACGTATATATAAATACACATATAGAATATATATTGAAAATATTTACATGTATTTAGTGCTGGGCAATGATTAATCGCAATTAATCACATTCGAAATAAAAGTTTTTATGTACATAATATATGTGTTTGTACTGTGTATATATATTATGTATATATAAGGACACACATACAGTATATATATTTTGAAAATAGTTACATTCATATAATTTATATTATATATACATATATTCAATATCTAAACATAGCATATTTTTCTTAAATATATACATGCATGTGTGTGTATTTATATATATATATAATAAATATACACAGTACACACACATATATTATGTACACAAAAACTTTTATTTTGGATGCAATTGATCGTGATTAATCGCTGCTCATACAATTTTATATTATATATAAATATTTTTAATATATAAACAGATTTTTATTAAATATACACACATATATTATGTAAACTACATTTTTTATTTTGGATGCGATTAAACATGATTGATCATTTGAAAGCACTGTCAGAAAACATATTTTGCTTTAGATTTTGACAGAACAGACTAAATCGTATGTACTTCAATATTTTTGTATAATGTACTGTGCAAGTAGAATGTAAATACAATGTTGGAGAGAAAAGAAAATATTGAGGCTAAATTATCTTTGTGAAATCAAAACTTTTTCTCTAGTTTTGTTGTTAATAAATAGGTCTAACATACAGATACAAAATACTACAAAATATAAAATACTTTTTAATAACAAGAATAGCTGTCATGACTAGTGTTATTAGGGTAGTATTTATATAATATTATAGTATTTATTAATATTTTGAATATTATATTTTCAGTTTAGTTTTAATTTTTACTAATTCTGCTATATGCTTTTTGGCATTTTTTAAACTTTTTTATATATAAAAAAAAATGTTAAATTATTTTTTTTAAATTTCAGTTTAATTTGAGTAAAATTAGTACTTCAAATTAAATTTATTTCAGATAATTTCCAAGGCATCAATTATAGATTTTAAGTTTTTGGCATTTTAATTTTAATTTTTTAATTTCAGTTTAATTTTAGTGCTTCAAATTAAATTTATATCAGATTTATAGCATTTATAGTTTTTAAGTTTTCTAAGTTTACTTTTTAATAAAATATTTATGTTATTTTAGATTTACCAAAAATGATTTCGCAAAAATGATTTAATAGTTTTAGTTTTACTTAACAACACTGGACGTGACATTTTAAGCAGTGTCTGCTGTGTGTCATGCATTACTTCTCAAAAACTACATAAACCTTGCATTTAAAATTCCATATTATTTGTCAGATACTCAACAGCAGATGGCAGCATAGCTCTATTTAAACTCATAAACTTGATACATTATTTAAAAGTACCAACTTACATTTAAACACAACTGTTACAGACATGCTAAAAATAATGATAAATTATTTCCAACTATTGCATGGTCCATGGAGGTGAAATGTGTACACTATATACTGTACACTGTATACTATACACTATATGCCATTTCAAAACAATATTTTAACCTTCCCATATTTTACAGCGCAAACTCTATCACAATCCGATTTAAAAGTTAAATCATATATTATTTTAAAAAGAAATCTGGAGCACAAAACCCCATTCGTTTATGAGTATAAAGACTCTGAAACAATTTCGCCAAGTAATTGATTCCATTCAGATCAATTCTCATTGGATGACCGTTATAGCTCAAGACAAAGACCCTTTCAGGCAAAGTCCTGTCATACTAAAACAATGGCCATGACTGAGATGATGGATCCATTTCTACCTTTCCCACTCTTCGTTTTATGTAATTCACTCAATGATCTTATCAATTCCGTCCTCCAGAGCGGGGACAGGTCTGCTCTCTCCGGGTCAGGGGTCACCGTCAGAGTTCAAAGGTCAAATTTAGTATTTAAATTGAAGACCTTACAAAACGCTGATGATATGGGTAGTTTTTATCATAATGTTATTATACTATCGGCTCTTAAATGAAAGAAAAATATATCTAATTATAATTTAAAAATTTAAATGACAGTTCTATTGAAGCATTCACGCACACTAATGCAGTTGAATCTTACTTTTACCAATGTATTTTTAATCCATATTTTCCATTTATTTTATAACTTTTCATTTGTAACAGTTAACTTGTTTTTAGCTGTAGGTTCAGCGCCTCACCAAAGCATCAAGCTTCCTTCCTTAGGCTGGTATATTGTGTGTGTGTTTAAGAGCCATGATGTAATGTGAAGACTCAAGTCTTTCCCACACTTGGAGAGGGATCCCTGACAGCCTGGGAAACTAAAAGCTTCCATCTGTTCAACAGGTCAACAGAGGGTCCTGTGACCTTTGACACAGATTTGTCCCCCAGTAAACATGAAGGACCAAGCTGTTGACAGAGCGGTAAACGATACAGACCAGTTCTGTGTAATCTCATCTGAGTCAGACTTATCCGATATTCTGTTGACAGGTCGTACATCTAATTTGTCAACAAAGAGGAAAAGGAACAAATTATGTGGCAATTACGTAACTTTTTTTTTTCACCATTCAAATATTTTTTTAAGCAATGAAGCACTTCAAATTTAAAAGTTTGTTTACATTTTCTTGTAATTACTTCACTATCAGGTTGGAATGTTCATGGCTTGAACTTTACACTGGACTTAACCCTGGGTTATCATCATTACAAACCTGCTTTAAACCTGGATGAAGGTTCATTTCACACTAGTAATGTAGAAGCTGGGTTAGCACTGCTTTTACCCAGTGTTATGAGACCCAGCTCTACAGCAACGCTTTTGTAGTGTTAACTAGGGATGGGCGATATGGGCTTAAAAATGTATCACTATACTTCCTGGTATTTATTGCGATAACAATATCAATGACGATAATTCAGGGAAATCCTGCTTCTTTAGAGAAAAGTATTATCTTTACCCAAAATAGGGTGTTGTGAGCATTACTGAGTACACATGTAATGTAATGACTGATTAATTCACTGGAATGTGAATTAAATTGTACTTTCTCTGCTGGAAGCTCCTAACATTAAAGGGGTCATCGGATACCCATTTTCCAAGTTGATATGATTCTTTAGGGTCTTAATGAAAAGTATATAATATACTTTGGTTAAAAATTCTCAGTGGTAGTGTAAAACAACACCCTTTTTACCTTGCCAAAATCAGCTCTGCAAAAATCAGCCCATTCTGGTCAAAGCTGTTTTAAATGTTAATGAGCTCTGCTCGCCCCGCCCCTCTCTTCTCTCTGTGGAGTGACGAGCCTGTTTACTTTAGCCGCATTTAGCCATGTTTAGCCGCTAAACTTGCTAACTAGCACATTATTAGGAAAGGCGATTGCAAAGACCTTATACTCACTAATGTTGTAAGTGAAGCTGGATCACGAATGATTCGCACGAACATAGACGGATATATGTAGATCGGGAGGTGTATTCCCTTCACGAACAAACGTAATCCGCTGCATCTTCAGCAGCTCAGATGTCGGGAGTAAATGACGACCGCTACGTTCATTATTACATCCAGCAACACAACACCTCAATCGTAGTACCGACCACGCTTCAGGAATCTCTAAACCGGTTATCGCTTTAGCTGAATAAAACGCAGATAGAAATATTTTAACTGAAGAAACTTGAAGACAATGAACATATGATTGCTACAGTATATGGTTTGTTCTTCAAGCAATCTTGAGTGTTTTTATAAGGATAAAGTATATTTATAATGCAATGCTAATTGACATAGCCTTTATAATACTATAAAATATTGTGATTTCAGCCTCATTCTGTGATATGAAACCACGGCCGATCACAAATGGTTATTTCAAACACTTGACTATATTTTCCCTGGTGAAAAAAACAGCATATGCTGGTAGGTATGTTTTGATGCTGGGATGCTGTTTAAAACATACCTAACCAGCATCCCAGCATCAAAACATACCTACCAGCGTGTGCTGGTTTTTTCACCAGGGTTGAAGTTAATTTGGAGAAAAGCATGCCAATAAATGATATCTTTGTTGGACAACAGGGTTGTAAACAGGCTCAAATACATGCAAAACCGCATCGCACACTTGCTACTACACTGTAAAAAACAATTTGTTGAGTCAACTTAAAATAATTTGTAACCTGGCTGCCTTAAAATGTTAAGTTCAGTCAACTCAAAAAAAGTTTATTCAACTTGAAATATCTAAGTTGTTGAAATGACAACTTAGATATTTGAGCTGAATCAACTTTAAATTTTAAGGCAGCTGGGTTACTTACCCATCTATTAAGTTTAGCAAACACAAATTTCTAAGTTGTTACTTAGTACAACTTAACATTTCAAGTTGACTGAACTTAAAATTTTAAGGCAGCAGGGTAACAAACTATTTTAAGCTGACTCAACAAATTGTGTTTTCTATTTTTTACAGTCTAGTACAGTTAACATTATTTAAGGCTCAGACCGATTTTTGTGGCACTGCACAGTTTTGACCAAACCAGTTCCAGATTGGTGCTCCTCATTCAACAATACACTAGTTTCACGTCCACCTTCAGCATGTCACTCCGCAATGTCGCACATAGAAACACGTCAACAATTAGACTGTATCATTAGAAGACTAATTCTTATTGTGGGGAAAAAAATTTACCAGTATATCACAAACGATAAGATATCGCCCATGCCTAGTGTTAACCCAGCATCCCTGTTGAAAAATCCAGCATATGCTGGTTAGGTATGTTTTGAGCTGGTTTAAGCTGGTCCTAAGCAACTAGCTCCTGCTCAGGACCAACTTAGGACCAGCTAAGAACCAGCTTAAACCAGCTCATGACCAGCTAAGAACCAGCTTGAACCATCTCAAACCAGCATCCATGCTTCAAAACATACCTAACCAGCATATGCTGGATTTTTCAACAGGGATCTTGGTGCCAAACTTGTACAATGTGAAAAAAATGCTGTGTTGAATGTTATGACTAGATGCTTAGACAACGGCTAACAACTATGGCCATATTCATGTTCTTTGGACAGTCACAGAAACACTGGTTTCCAAAAGCAGTATTTACACTTTTAAGGGGAAAATGTCAAACGGTGACAAAAAAGACGTGAAAGGGTTTTTCACACTTAAAATAAACTATGGGTTATTAAAACCCCAGTAAACAAATCCTGTGTTATCTTGCTTCATCATGGGTTAATGTTTTTATTTGCATGTTTGCGGTGTCAGTGCAATTGACTGGAAGAATAATGCATTATTTAACGGATCTAGCATTGTGCATCTTCCTATCATATATACCGACAGTGTGTATTTTCTAGAATGGACTTCTCGGTGGACTATCAAGGACATGTAAAAATGTTTCTTCTTATGTCAAATTCATGTGTTTTCCATCACCATCTGACTTTTTTTTTTCCAAACAAAGGCTAAAACCATTGTTTATACAGGGTTTGCACTGATGCATGTTCATTTTGCAAATACTCGGATGTAAACAAAAGCATGGATTGCACAATTAATATACGTTGTTCTGCTAATTTATGCTGTCTAAACTACTGAAAAAATGTGTGGAAGCTGCTTAATCATAGAGAAACAGACTTTGTAAGTAGGAAAATAGCAATATATTGACAACCTAAAGGTAACAGGTGGTAAAGGCACATACGAGCCTAGCATTAGCCTAATATTTCACCTACCTGCCCGGAAATTATAAGAACAAACACAAATGTTGTCAAGATTCTTGCCCTGGAAATCCTGGTTGAGTTTAGCCAACCACAAATGCCTTTTGTTCCTCAGTTCCTCAGACAGTTTTTGCACTCTTCTCCTTGATTTGTTATAACTTTTGGCAGTCTATAGTACTCCAAATGTGTTTCCTGGTCCGACCGATTAGTACAGCCCAAAACATGACAATAATTTGACCAATTTCACCAGCAATAATTAGCAAAACATGGGAGTATCATTCTGTTCAGTGGCATTTGTCTACGTTCAGTGCCGCCAATGAGTGAAAACTCTCTATACAATGCGCTGTTTAGACAGTTATGGAAACAGCATGCTTTATCCACCTTTTTCTTTAACACTGAAGTAAGCCTATGGAATAGACTTCCAGTTCATTAGCCACTATAGGGAAGAATAACACTATGCAGTACGTGATAAAACTGTTTGCACTACAAACCAAAGTGCTCATAATTAAGACAATACATTAAAATAATAATAAGACACACCAATTTATATATCAAGCAGCAAAACGAGCTAAAAATAGCTGGGCACAGATGACCCATAACATTTACAAATGGCCCACTCTTACAGGAAGAAAAGGTGGATATAAACAGTCATTTTAGCGTTTAAACAGGTTGCATGCTGTGCTCCTATATGCAAATTTCCTTTACCCAGGGTTTACAATGACCCAGCATTAATTATTTTAAGTGTGAAAAACTCTATCCACCTTATTTTTCACGTAAGAGCGGGTGTGACCTTCTGTAAACTTTTATGGGTCTGAATTCTGGTCTCATCTGTGTTCAGCTATTTTTAGCTGTACAAAACAGCTCGTTCTGCTGCTTGATATCGCAAACTGGTGTGTCTTACCATATTAATTAAATGTATTGTCTTAATGAACGCAATGGGTCATAGTGCAAACAGTTTTACCATTTACTGCACTTAATTTCACACAGTAAATGTTTGGCACTGCAATGCTGGGTTTCATAATCCTGGGTAAAAAGTGCTAACCATGTGAAATGTACCATTACCCAGCGTTAAAATCAGGGCTTAGAACGACAATAACCCTGGATTAAGCCTAAAGTGAAAAGCCCTTTCATTTTGGGAGGAAAATAAATGTTTTGTTCTTACATTTATAGCATGAAAAGTCCATTCTAAAACAGCTTGATAGTACAGTCTGGAATATATAGGCCCGGATTTCACAGACAGCGTTTAGGTTAAGCCAGGTTTAGGCCATAGTTCAGTAAAGACATTTAAGTAGCTTTTATTAACATGTCTTAGATAAAAACACTACTGCTGTGCATCTTGATACATAACAATGAAACTGGCATATTTTAAGATTAGTCAGTGCAAGTTTCTTTCAGTTAAAACAGCCCAGACATACATTTTAGTGTGGGACTAGGCTTAAGCCTTGTCTATAATAGCTTATGAGAATGTGCAATATCTCTATATAAACAGGTCTTGTGTTGCATTCGTCCAATCAGGGACACAGACACAGCAAATATGTAGATAAAAAAATACCCAGGATTAACTTTTAACCCCAGGTAAAGTATGAGCAGTGTGAAACGTGGAGCAATTAATGCAGGAATCCTTTTACCTTGTTTAGAATAAAATGGTATATGTTAAACGTCACATGACCAAACTGGAAAACAGGTCTCACCTGTTGGAGAAAGTGTTAACAGAAGTATGAACTTATCCCGATATACTGTAAAAAAAAAAAAAAACAATTTGTTGAGTCAACTTAAAATAACTTGTCACCCAGCTGCCTTAAAATCTTAAGTTCAGTCAACTTGAAATGTTAAGTTGTACTTAGTGACAACTTAGATATTTGAGTTCACTCAACATAAAATTTAAAGGCAGCTGGGTAACAAGCTTAACTTTTAAGTTTAACAAACCAGTTTTTTGTTAAGGCAACTCATATCTAAGTTGTCACTTAGTACAACTTAACATTTCAAGTTGACTAAACTTATTTGAGTTGATTGAACTTTTTAAGGTAGCAGGGTAACAAATTATTTTAAGTTGACTCAACAAATTGTGTTTTTTTGTTTTTTTACAGTGTATCTATTGACTTTCAGCTAACCTAGGTAGTGGGTTTTTATTCAACGATAATATCTAAGGAAAAAAAACTTTTAGTCATCAATCTGCATGACATCCGTTATACTCATCTTTGGTATCTCCTCTGAAGACATCTTGAGCAAAACAGCTCCATATTTAACGAAGCACACACAAAAGACTTGAACTGAAAGCAACATGGCCTGTTTTACAGAATACTGAGGTTTGTTGCACTTAACCCCAATAACAACAAAACTATTCTCAAGCCTTTGACTGTGTTTAATGCTGGTATGTTGAGGTCTTCACCCTTTATGGATACTCCCTTCCTTTAAATGGCAGTCAAACATCCTCACATGTAGACAATCAATACTATGTTATACCGCTCACACGGATACCTGAAACTCAAAGCTTAGTGAGCTTAAGAAGACAGCAAGTTGTTTATTTTCCTACCAGTCATACTAAGTACCTGTTACACACAGTTATTGATTCAACACTAATCAATATTTCACAATCAGTTCAGGCCATGAGAAATAAATGAGTTACATCTGGGAATAGAGATCTGACATAAAGATCAAGGGCAGTACTGGAGGCCCTGAATTGCTTTATATTATCCAGGTGTGCTCCACACCTGCAGATGTGCTGGAGTACATTCAGTCCGAGATCCAGCTGCATGCATTTGGCTTCTAAATAGCACAGTCCTTCCAGAGGTCACCAAGGTCACACATCTGCATGTGAAATGCGTTGGCCTTTGACACAACCCACTGCCCCTGAGCCTCTGTGGCCCTTTTGTTTCATAAAGTGCCAGCGCTGGTGTCGACTGCTGCCGTTTAGGCACCTGATATTTGCCTGGTCTCACTGAACAGAATTATTCTAGAGCAAAAATGCATTAGAATATTACACATATATAATTTAGAATAATATATACAATTATTTATAATATATTATAACACTCATTTAAGTATATATTAATATAAATATACATATTTCATTTTATTTACTTGATTTTGTTAGATCAGTGAATTGTTTGAAATTATTTACAGAGTTGGAATTCCTGACAAAAATAAGATGCAGAAAAATTAAGATACTAATGTTTAAATATCATTCTAGCACATTGTTTTTGGAGTAGTGACCCTTCTTTTGACCTTCGACCCTGGGCTTTGTCCTTGTCTTTGCTCATTGTATAGCTTTGACCCTTTAACCTGCGGCTCCTACAACCTGTTCACAAACATGCCACCGATCACGTGACTCTGCTCCATCCCGAGCCTTGAGGTTCACCAGCAACTCAAAGCAAAACGTTGACCCTTGAACTCACTGAATTATGCATAAGAAGAATAGTTGCTGCTGAAAGTGCAATCACCGTTGTTAATAATATTTTTAGAATAGCTACTCCTATAAATATCTTGGTTGTTTATATGTGAGGCAAGAAACTGCAGGTGAATATAATTGAAAAAAAAATGAAATTAATAAAAATCACCACACTTTTACAGTACATTAAGACAATTTTCCTGAAATGAAGCATTATCTAATTAAATATTCACAAATTTTTCTCCAGAAGAGAAATCTAAACTACACTGGCCAGTTAAAAAATTCTCGTTTCATTTTGTTCACATATTAAACGTTTTGTACAGAGGGGATTTTGGAACTCTTTTTATCACTCATAAATCATAAAACCTTTCAGCATATTATTAAACATATTATTAGTATCAAAATGTTATATAAATCAGGTGAATGAAAAACCTCTGTAAAAACCTTCAGAATATAGATCGAAGCATGCATATATATAAAATATTTTAAGTAATAAAATAGCAAAGTATTTTAGATTAATAAAAACATGATATTATATTATATTGTATTATATTATATTATTTTCTCACTAGGTGGCAGTCCTACTACTTTCTGAAATCGTGTGAGCATCAGACTAAAAATATACTGTACTAATCAATTGCAAAAATGATAAATGGTTTACACTGATTATCAGATTGGAGAATGAATTCAATAATAGTGGTAAAGATAAAAAGCACGACCTACCTTTTGAATAGCTAATATCCTACTCTTGTCCAGTGTGAGAAAAAATTACAAACGCATAAAAGTCTCAGTGTTTGCTAAAAGTGACTTGAAGCACATAATTGCATCCAGGCGCCTTTGGAAGGATGTGAGCTAAATGGCCAATCAAACAGAGCTTCCGAGCTTAAAGGAGCCGCCCACTTCTGTGCTTTAATACCTGATGGGGTCCATCATACAGACCATTCAATAGACCACCACCGAAGCGCGTAAGACCAAGTGAAGGTGTGGTCATTTGGATCAGCATCATGCCAAAGTTGAGTCCGCTCAGCTCTGTTCTCACGGATACTCCTGTTTTTAGTTAAAGTGAGAAGTCTTCCATTCATGCTCATGTCAGTCATGCAAACAGAAGGCTGCGCTACGCCGCGTCTTTGCTCCCCTCGGATCTGATTCATTTGGGGTTTCCGATTGTCCCTTTTACGCACGAAGACACCACAAGCACGGAGTTCCGGCGTGATTGCTTTATGCCCAATCTGGCTGTTTGATCTTCTTGGGCACATATCTCCCGTCTCATCGATGCGCTTTCCATATCAATTGGCTCTTCTGCATGGATAAAACACGACCCTCCTTCTTCATCTTGAATAATTCTGGAGAAGACGCGTAAAAGCTTCGCAGTCCAGCCATGGCCATGGTGGTGAGCGTGTGGAGAGATCCGCAGGAGGAACTGGCACCGGCGGGATCTCTGGATGATCAGAGCGGACCGGGGAGAGACCACCATCATCACCACCGCCTGAGCACAGCCGCGCACTCTCCAAACACCGGACTGCCTTCCGCGGATGATAAAGGACAGAACTCGGCGCAGAATCAGCAGCACATTGAGTGCGTGGTTTGCGGGGATAAATCCAGCGGGAAGCACTATGGACAGTTCACCTGTGAGGGATGCAAAAGTTTCTTCAAACGGAGCGTTCGGCGGAACTTAACTTACACGTGCCGTGCCAACAGAAGCTGCCCGGTGGACCAGCACCACAGGAACCAGTGCCAGTACTGCCGGCTGAAGAAATGCCTGAAAGTGGGCATGAGACGCGAAGGTGAGTGTGCAGTGGATTTTGTCTTTTGTAGCCTACATAAAGTTGCATTAAAAAAAAAAAAAAAAAACGAAAGAGAAACAGACGAAAATTTCTAATAAAAATAAAGAGAGGTATTTAAAAAAAGGGTTTTTTTTCATATTACCAATTAATATAACACAACATTAATAAATAGCTTATACTAGCTTGCATACTGTATAGCTTGTAGCTCAAGGCCAAAAGCAATACAATTATGGATTTTGCTTCTGAACATAAAATCTTTTAGCTTTTTAAAAGCATTTTGAAAATTATTAATGTAGTAATATAAAGCAAGTATGTTACATAAGACCGCGCACTTAATCTGCATTCAATTACTGGACAGGAAAAGTTGTTATTGCATCAGGAACAGATTTCATAATAATTATCTTAGTGTAATATGCATAAAATATTAAGAACATTACAGAGTAGTTTCGTACAGTATTGTTTTCATATTCTAGATTGATTGCACTTGCAGTTAATTGTGTAAACGGTGTGTTTAAGATAGATAGATTCCCTGTCACTGGGGCGATACTCTTTCAAAATGACATTTTGTACCTTATTTATCACTAAAGAGTGCATAATAATATCTTAAAGACATATTTGTACCTTAAGCATACAAATTATCATCTAAATGGTACATATTTTAGTTTTTAGTTTAGTTTTGAAGGGGTAGCACGCCAGTGACAGCTTTTGTACCTTTTTTACATACAGAAAGATGAGCGATGTGTTTATATTCATGATAACATTGTATGTTATTTCTATGCACATTTCTTCTCCATCTAATTCTGTTTTGATAGCGGTTCAGCGAGGAAGAATGCCGCCGAACCAGCCGAACCCGAGCCACTACGCGCTGACCAATGGAGATCCGCTGAATGGCCAATGCTACCTATCCGGATACATATCCCTCCTGCTTCGGGCCGAGCCATATCCAGCGTCCAGATACGGCAACCAGTGCATGCAGTCGGGTAACATCATGGGCATTGAGAACATCTGCGAGCTGGCGGCCCGTTTGCTCTTCAGTGCGGTGGAATGGGCCAGGAACATCCCTTTCTTTCCCGATCTCCAAATCACGGATCAGGTGTCTCTCCTCAGACTCACCTGGAGTGAACTTTTCGTGCTGAACGCTGCGCAGTGCTCCATGCCTCTCCACGTGGCTCCTCTCCTCGCCGCCGCTGGGCTTCACGCGTCCCCGATGTCCGCGGACCGAGTCGTGGCCTTCATGGATCATATCCGATTCTTCCAGGAGCAGGTGGAGAAACTGAAGGCCCTGCAGGTGGACTCCGCCGAATACAGCTGTGCCAAAGCAATAGTGCTGTTCACATCAGGTAGGCCCGAATTATTCAAAATCAAGTTAATTTATTGTAGTTTAATGAG
>JAHKKF010511030.1:0-10213 GCA_019740295.1 Labeo calbasu
CCAGAAACGCACGGTCGGAAAGCCATACCGGGACAATGGCTCTCAACGACCGTAAGGAAATTGCTCTTTTAGATCCCGGTTCGCCCAGGGAGGACGCGACACAATCCGTGCGTCAGAAACTCGCTGGAAAGCGAGAAAGCCGGCACGATCCTCTTCAAATGCGGCAGCCGGCACGCAGGATCTACAGCTGCAGTGGTAACGACTGGCACGCTGGAGGTGGAGAGAGCTTGAACTCCGCAGGAGATTTAATTAGAGTTTTCAATAGAAAACAAAAAACAGATAGTAGGCTCGTCGCGGTGAGGCTCCGAAGAAAAAATCTGATGAGTGGATGCGCGCCGCCATCTTATATACCCGTATGTACGGGGGAGTGGCGTTGCGCGCAAGCTCCACTCGCCAATTTCATTGGCCTTTTTTGTAAAGCTCAGAGGTGATTGGTCACTCAAGCGAGTTCCCATATGTAACGTCGTAGTGAAACAACTGAAGGGGAACTTATGTTTCTTCTTTTTTTTTTTTTTTACTTTTGCCAAAAATAAAACTTTTGTATTAAAAACAAACAAGCAAGCCTACATAAGAAAAAGTAACACACAAGTAACATAATGCATTATTTATCTAAATAAATAAATAAATACAAAATAAATAAAAACTAAATAAAAAAAGTAATGCAAATGAGTTATTTTGTATTTGAGTATTATATTGTAATGCACTACTTTTAAGAGTAACTTTCCCCAAAATACATGTCAGTTCATTAAACAATATGCTGTTTGTCACAAAAAAGGTTTATTTAGTGTACGAAATATTTGAATACTGAATACTTACTACATTTGACAAAGGCGACTGTTAAAAAAGTATATGTTCCATTTTCCAAATTTTTCTCCTCAGCAATTTATTAGCCTGTTGATTACTAAGATTTCAGACTCATTTCTGAAAATATGCTTTTACACAAACACCAGAATTTCACAATTGCATTTCTTTGGGCAAAGTTAATATTGCAGACATACTGCTCTTTTGAAATAAACAAGAGACAAGTGACAGTAATTTAGTGAAATAAACATTGAGGTTTTAGTTTTTTTAAGAAAGTGTTTGTAAGATAACTGGTATCAGTCTCAGACAGGGGTGCGGTCCCAAAAGCATTGTTAGCTAACTATGGTCGTAAGATTCACTGAACTCTATTGGTAACGACGAAACTTGTGACCATAGTTGCTTTTGGGAAATGCACCGCAGGTGATTTAAGAGATTATCACATTATTAAGCAAGTCACACTTCTCATGTAAATATGGTAAGAAAAAAGTACTTGCAGAAGAAAAACATGAGAAAATGTCTCGCAAAAGGCAAGAGAAACAAATGATACTTGGAAAAAATCTAAGTGAGCACATAATAATTTGTCAGATAGAGGCTTTATTAAATGAATGGTATAAAAGGGTCAAGATTTTGAAGCAAAATAAAGTGCATAAATCAGCTAGCGGAAGCCAGAGATTATGGTTTATAAAGTTTTAAATATGGATATTTTTCTTCAAAAGGCCTTTATTAAGCCCTCAGTGCTGTGTGGAGTACTTTTTATGATGGATTTATGCATCATCATCATCATCATCATCATTTATGCATATTTTGCTTTAAAATCTCAACAGCCATTCACTGCCATTATAAAGCTTAATTTGTGGGTGAACTATCCCATTAAAGTCATCTCAAAGAAGATTTTGTGTGCATTATGACGCACTTAATGCATTCTATGCATTCTGCATAATTATTTGGAGCAATGTATTTTGTGTTCTTTTCAAAATATTGATAAAACTGTCATTATCAGTTATTTTGCATGTAACTTCCACATTGTAATACACACCACTGTTCAAAAGTTTGGGATCAATAAAATGTGTAATGTTTTTTTTAAAGAAGTGTCTTATGCTTATCAAAGTTCCATTTATTTGATCAAAAATACAGAAAAAAAGTCATATCACAAAATATTATTGCAATTTAAAATAACAGTTGTGTATTTTAATATACTTTAAAATATAATTTATGTATGTGATGCAAAGCTGAATTTTCATCAGTCATTACTCCAGTCTTCAGTGTCACATGATCCTTCAGAAATCATTCTAATATGATTTAGTTCTGCTGCTTAATATTTTTTGAAACCTGTGAAACTTTTTCAGGATTCTTGATGAATAAAAAGTTAAAAAGAACAACATTTATTCAAAATAGAAATCTTTTCTAACAATAAGTGATCTTGGACAACAAAACCAGTCTTAAGGGTCAATTTTTGGAAATTGAGATTGATGCATCATCTAAAATCTGAGTAAATAAGCTTATGATAGGACAATATTTGGCCAAGATACTATTTTACCAGAGATGTGGACTCGACTCACATAACTCGAGACTCGACTCTGACTCGAGTCGCAAATTTGAGGACTTGTGACTTGACTTGACATAATAAAGGAAGACTTGCGACTTGACTTAGACTTTGACAACAATGATTTGAGACTTGACTTGGACTTGAGCCCTGTGACCCGGCAAGTCTTTATGGCTTACCTTATATTTAATTAAAAAAACGGTTCTGATCAGGCTGGTTACTGAAGCTTATGATCACACTGGTATGATTAGCGCAGCTTTTGGCACTGAGCCAAAGACACTAAGTGAGTGCTTCTTAGTGTTTTCATCCACATAATGTTTAGGATAGTTAATCTTTTAGACATTTAAAATGCACATAATCACTATAAACCAATTATAATAATACGATGAAGTATAAACACAGCAGTAGCCTAATAATAGGCTAAACCTTTTACACATAATTAGAATTTTTTTCACGTCGAAAGCTTGTATGTAGCCTACAAAGTTCACTCTATTCTTCCTGTTTACCAGCCACTTACTTTCAAGTCTTTCAGAAGAAATGGATGAATTCACGTGTTGTATATCCGACAGGTTACTACATGGTAGTGCACATATAGCTCCTAAACCAAGCCATCAACTGTGATCATTATGAACTTGTTTAAAACACAAAATACATTTACTTACATATATTTGTTTAACTGAACAGCTATAGTTTTACCATGAATAATTTTGCATGCCTCATTTCTTAAACCCTGAACGGTGTGGTGCCAGACATGTTCACATCAGGCGCAATTGTAAGACCTTTAGTTTAGGCGAGGGGCGACAATGGTAGCACCCGTAGTAACTTCCTTACATCTCATTACGGGAAAAAGACAAACGCCTATGCCGTATTTCTAATGGAATTGATAAAGATATGAGGCTTGCTGTTGTTTGGGGGGAATTGTTGTATGTGCAGGCTGCTGAGCTTCTTGCCGAGGCTACCGTGCTGGGATGTGTGCTGGATGTTTCTCTGCGACGTGTGTGAAGCGATTGGGAGGGATAGTTGGTATTTTTGGTTCCCTTTCAAGGGAAAATCAAACTGCATCCTCTAGAGGTCGCTAGGGGAACGCCTTCGTGTCTGAATCTTACATCCAAAAACTGCAACAGCGTTGGCCGGCGACAGCCTATGACGTCACTACCGGCGCAACTACAGTATAAAAGGACGCCGGTAGAACACAACATCCTCTTCCTTGTCTTCAAGGGACTGTTTTGTTTGAAGCAAGTGCATCCTGGTAAGAGCTATTTACTCTCTTTTATTATGGTGAGCGCTAGCAAAACGTATAAGAAGTGTGTGGATCCGCGTCCTCGTTTTCTGACACCAGATGACACACACGATCTTTGTATTGTTTGTTTGGGTGAAGAGCACGCAATGTCCTCGAGGGGGCAGTTTGTGTTCATTGTGAGCGTCTTCCTATGAAGACACTCCTCTCTCCTTTGTCCTTCTTTTCGAGGAAGGAGGGGCAGCCATCTGCTCCTCGTGATTCGGGTCCTGCCGCTGCTGAGGCACGGAGGAAACTGAAGTCATGGGGCTCGTGAAAAAACCTGTTTTCCTCTCGTATCTATAGGTTTCAGCACACTAGTTATTATAATATTGAAGGGATGCGAGAGAGCGAGTATGAGAGGATGCCCCCTATAGAAGTGACGCTAGCATGGTATCTCTCTAGTGGTGAGACGTCCTCTCTTAAGGCTCCCTCCTTACCATCCAAACCCCTTCAAGATACATCTCGTTTGAATGGTAGGGCGTACGCAGCAGCAGTTTCAGGCTGTGGCTTCACTGCACACCATGGTGGTGCTTCAAGCGTATCAGGCTGATCTGCTGAAGGACCTGGATAAAGGTAAGGGTCTTTCCCCTGATGAGGACTCCGCCACACCACAGATCTTGCCCTCCGTGCTACTAAACAGGCCGCCACTGCCATGGGCAGATCTATGGCGGCCATGGTGGTTACGGAGAGGCATCTCTGGGTGAAACTGGCGGATATCGTGAGAACCCGGTTTCGCCTTCTGAACTTTTCGGTACCTCTGTTGAGATGGTGGTCGAGAAGTTTAAGGAGGCGAAGGTGCGTTCAGATGCCTTTAAGTCCTTCATTCCAAGAAAGCCCAGGTCTGAGAAGGGGTCCTGGCCCATCCCGGTCTAAGGATCGGACACGGGTGCAGAAGGCTAGTGTCGTGACTCGTGCCACTACCCCGCCTCCAGGTGGGGCTGGGAGACGTTCTCAAGGCTCTCGTCTGGACCAGAGTAAAACTTAATCATCTACTCACCTTCCTTGGGGGGGTTTTAATATCTGCCCTCTTTCTCCCCTCCCTTAATTCCCCTGAATTTACCATATTTCCACCCACTAGGTTGGGTAGGAGCCTCCTGTGCTTCTACTGCAGTCTCTAGGCTGGACAGATGATGTTTTGCGCGGATTTTATGAACCACCCTACTGATGGTCTGGACCCAAGCCTCCTTTGGACTACGTTGTATATCCATGGACTTGAGTCTTGCGCGGGAGCCATGTTGGGTGAGTACGATCCTTTTATTCTGCTAGCTTAAGGTTGTGTGCATTTAGTTACTGGCTTTCTTTGCAGTGCTTTTTCTGGGACCTGTCTGTCTGTTATGTCTCTGACTTTATTTCAGGGAAGGGATCTTTACAACCCCTCTCTGCTCTTGACTGATTGTGGTGAAAACCTCACTCCACGATGCTGGATCCAGTCTGTATGGTAGTCCCACTTTCGGCCCCATGCCTGCTGGATCATGCAGTTCCAAGTTCCTATGCTTCTGCGGCAGTTTTCTTGGCCATCAGGTCCCCTGTTTAGCACGACAACCTCAGGACTCACGGGTCCCTCATCCAGGAAAATGAGACTTTGTGCTCCTTCACGTCCTGGCTGGGTGTCGCTTTGAGGAGCTGCCTGGCCAGGACACATGGCTCATATCTCGCCCAAAGGGGTTTTTCTGGGTTAAGTAACATTCACACACCCTTCATGCTATATTCTGAGTTTTGGCTCCTCTCGCTGAGGCGTTGAGCAGCCCCACTCCTTCACTCCTCTCTGCAGTTTGTCAGACAGAGGCCCCCTGGACCTCCCTGTCACACTGCCCTTATCGTCAAACCAGACATGTCACCACTCTGAGGAATGGGTTTGAGAACACTACCTTCCACTGAGGTACAAGTGAACGGTGTTTCTGAAGAAACCCTTTCTGACTGCTACGGCTCGGAGGAGCAATAGCTCTGCAGATCAGACATGTTGCCCCTCTGAGGAGCGGGCTTGAGAACACTACCTTCCACTAAGGTACGAGTGAACAGTGTTTGGAGGAAACCCTTTCTGATTGCTATGGCTCTGAGGAGCAAGAGCTCTGCAGATTCTTTGTAGCGGTAACAGCTCTCTTTTCTGGGCATTCCGGGCCTCGTCTGATTTGGACTACCTTATGGTCGAGCTAGGAACTGCTCCCCTCTATTACGAGGGTAAGCTATGAGTCCTATTGCTCCCAGTTTGAACTATGAAAGCCTGCCTCAAGCTGGGGGTTGAGAGTGGCACTATTGTGTAAGCAACCATTCTGTGTTGCCAAACGGTCTCCACCTGGCTGCTGCTATATATGAGGCCCATCTACTACCCTGCTGAAATGTCCAGTCACCTTTTTTAAGCCGGATCCCATCTCTAAGGCCCCCTTTGGTCTGCCTTCAGGACATGGCAGACCCTTCCTGGGCCATTAACCACTATGTGCTGGTTAGATGTGGCTGTAGCAATGACATCAGGTAATTGGCCGCTTGCCGCCTCCCTGATGTATTGCCTATTAGCTGTTGAGCTTAGCGTCACTCTCCTCATTTTAGAGGGTCACCTTGAGCACGCTGTTCCCATCCGAGCATCTGGGTTCCTCTCTTATATTTAGAGTTGGGCGTCCATGCTCTGGAACTCCAGCTAGCAGTCTCGCCAGGTTGGCCCACTGTCTGCATCCTTGGTGGACTGCTTTCTTGGTTGAGCTAGCATTGCTCCCCTCATCATAGAGGGTCAACTATAAGCATGCCGCTCCCTTCTAAGCGCCTGAGTTCCTTTCTCTTACCGTGAGAATTGGGTTCTCTGCTCTCTGGGGTCCACCGTGCAGCAACATCAGGGGTCAGGCCCTTCTTCGTCCTCCCCCTCTAAGCTGCTTCCAATGCAAGTACAGTGATGCCCCCTCTCTAAAAGGGTCATGCTCTGGGCATTCTAGGGTTTCCCTCTCACTCTGAGAGTTGAAGCCCTGTGCCCCTTGGAGCTCTGTGTATCAGCATCCTCAGGTTGTTAGGCCTCTCTCTGCCTCCCTGTTTATTTGCTCGCTCTGCTGGATGAGCCTAGCTGTGCTCTCCTTGCCTTTGGGGATCACCTACGAGCATGCTGCCCTCTTTGAGCGCCAGAGTTTTCCTCTTATCCTAAGAGTCAAAACTTCCCGCTCTGTGGGCTCCACAGTCATGTCAGGGGGTCTGGCCTTCTTCCAGCCTTCCTCTAGGCTGTTTCATGGCGAACAAGTCAAATGTTTGTGTTCCCCTCTCATCTGACAGCCGGACGCTGCACTTCATGAGCATAATGCTCCAGAGCCAGTCCTGTGACTGTCATGATGAGTAGGCTTGTTCTCTTCATATTGAAATTTTTCTGAGGAATTCCTCTTTTACGTGCTCTCTTAGGACCCTCACTGTATGCACATAGTCCCCTAGAATGATACTCTTCTAATCCATATGACGGTAAGTGCACACGCTAGTCTCTATGCACTTCTTTAAATCCATATTCTGGTAGGCACGCACATCAAGCATTTTGTGTTCTTTCTACAATCCTATATGGTAAGGGTTATGCGCTGCAGCTTTGTACCCTTTCTCTGAGTTGGTTCAGGCCCCGACTTCGCCTTGGGCCCCAATCTATGTATGTATCCTTGATGATACATTCCTAAAGCGGGGTGCTGCTGCTCAGAACCTGTTTAGCTATGCTCATGTGGTTTTTACAGTAGCCCCCTGAGTGACAGGCCAGGGTCTAGTTTTCCCTAGATGCTTGGCCGTATCCCCTTGAAGGAATCTTTCTTTTTTTCCAAGCCTTCGAGCTCTACCCTGGGTCCGGGATATCTGACCCTTAACAGGTAAGTTTTGGGTATGCAGCTCAGGCCTTTTGGTCAAAGGGGATAGGTCACTGACAGCCGCCATCGCAGTTCGATGTTCCCTCGAAAGGAAACGTCTCAGGTTATGCATGTAACCCTGGTTCCCTGAGAGGGGAACGAGACACTGCGTCGTCTAGAAACCTTGCCATGCTTTGAACATAGCTTCAGATGAAGAAGTGGATGTTGTGTTCTGCCGGTGTCCTTTTATACTTTAGTCGCGCCGGTAGTGATGCGCCGGCGGCAACGGGTCGCGCCGGTTACACTGGTCACAATATTTGCATTTGTTTACACATGACTGGATGTGGTGGACTGTCATGATTTTGGCTAATGCAGGACACTACTGAATGATGCGCATCAGAGGGGTTATATGGGTCTACGCTAAGCCGACTGATAAAGAAGTGTATACGCCATATACCGTACTTGCGTATACCTCCACTACACCACTGATTATAACTATTCTTATATATTTACTTTTCTGCTTCATTTCATGTATCTCGTTGCTCAGTGATTAATGTTCTGTATCAACGTATCCGTTTAGGACTTGACTCAGTTGATTCATTAAAATCACTGAATCATTAACAAAAATTTACAAAATATCTTCATGGAACACAATCTTTACTTATAATCCTAAAGATTTTTGGCATAAAAGAAAAATCAATAATTTTGACCCATACAATGTATTTTTGACTGTTTGTCTACTTAAAGGAGAACTCCACTTCCAGAACAACAAAATTAACAATAATTTATTCACCCCCTTGTCATCCAAGATGTTCATGTCTTTCTGTCTTCAGTCGTGATGAAATTATGGTTTTTGAGGAAAGCATTTCAGGATTTTTCTCCATATAATGGACTTCATTGGTGCCCNGATTTTGAACTTTCAAAATGTAGTTTAAATGCAGCTTCAAAAGGCTCTAAAGAAGAAGGGTCTTACCTAGCGAAACGACAGGACATTTTGTTTGAAAAATACAAATTTGTATACTCTTTAAGCACAAAAGTTCGTGTAGCACAGGCTCTGGGATGCGCGTTCTTGAGCGGTTTGTTCATTTTGAACGAATCTAAAATGTGACTCGGGAAGAACGGGTCGTCTCGGGGAGTGATTCGTTCAGTAATAGGATGCGCAACATCCTATTAGGTTCTGTACTGGAATTTATGCACTGTACTGTTTTGAGTCTTCAGGTTTTTTTCGAGTCGTTCGTTCATCTTATGATTGATTATAAATCAACATATTAGAATGATTTCTGAAGGATCACGTGACACTGAAGACTGGAGTAATGATGATGAAAATTCAGCTTTGATCACAGGAATAAATTATATTTTAAAGTATATTAAAATAGAAAACCAATATTTTAAATTGCAATTATATTTCACAATATTGCTGCTTTTCTGTATTTTTAATTAAATAAATGCAGCCTTGATGAACAGAAAAGACTTCTTTACATTTCTTCTTTACATTTGCCAAAAATAAAACCTTTTTATTAAAAACAAACAAGCAAACCTGCATGAGAAAAAGTAACACACAAGTAACATAATACATCATTTATCAAAATACAAAAAAATTAAATAAATAAATAAATAAACACAAAATAAATAAAAAAATACATGTCTGTTCATTAAGCAATATGCTGTTTTGTCAAAAAAAGGTTTATATAGTGTACTAAATATTTGATTACCGAATATTTACTACATTTGATAAAGGCGACTGTTAAAAAAATATATGTTCTATGTTCTAAATTTCTCCTCAGCGATTTATTTATTGGTCTGTTGATTAGTTCTGAAAAAATAATCTCTTACACAAACATCAGAATTTCACAATTGCATTTCTTTGGGCAAAGTCAATATTGCAATAATGCAGACATGCTGCTCTTTTGAAATATACATTGCATTCCAAATTATTATGCAAGTGACAGTATTTTAGTGAAATAAACATTGAGGTTTTAGTTTTATTAAGAAAGTGTTTGTAAGATAACTGGTATCAGTCTCAGACAAGGGTGCGTTTCCCAAAAGCATTGTTAGCTAACCATGATCGTAAGTTTTACTGAACTCTATTGGTAATAACAAAACTTGCGACCATAGTTGCTCTTGGGAAATGCACCCCAGGTGATTTAAGAGATTATCACATTATTAAGCAAGTCACACTTCTCATGTAAATATGGTAATGAAAAAGTACTTGCAGAAGAAAAACATGAGAAAATGTCTTGCAAAAGGCAAGAGAAACAAATGATACTTGGAAAAAAATTAAGTGAACACATAATTTGTCAGACAGAGGCTTTATTAAATGAATGGTATAAAAGGGTCAATATTTTGAAGCAAAATAAAGTGCATAAATCAGCTAGCGGAAGCCAGAGATTATGGTTTATAAAGTCGGATATTTGAAAATATGGATATTTTTCTTTAAAAGGCCTTTATCACACCCTCAGTGCTGTGTGCAACACCTATGATAGATTAATGCACTTTATTTTGCATTAAAATCTCAACAGCCATTCACTGTCATCATAAAGCTTCATTTGTGGGTGAACTATCCCTTTAAACTCATCTTAAAGAAGATTTTGTGTTCATTATTATGCACTAAATGCATTCTATGCATTCTGCATTGGAGCAATGTATTTTGCGTATACCTCCACTACACCACTGATTATAACTATTCTTATGTATTTACTTGTCTGCTTCATTTCATGTATCTCGTTGCTCAGTGATTAATGTTCTGTATCAACGTATCCGTTTAGGACTTGACTCAGTTGATTCATTAAAATCACTGAA
>JAHKKF010511031.1:0-17878 GCA_019740295.1 Labeo calbasu
ATTTTGACATTAATTTTCAGTTTTACACCAGACTGGGGCTGCAGTGATTCCTTGATTCTGTTTGAGTATTCTATATAAAAAAACCCTTGATTGCATTTTACCCAAGACAAGTAATCGGAAAATACCGAAAGTGGCGCGTTCGCATATTAAGGCCATTTAAAAATCATAATAAAACATAATGCTATTGTGAATTCACAAATGCTACGATTCAATTAAATAAATATATGTGATGCAGGTTTAATATATGTGCTTTACTTATTTACATGCGTGTAGGTTACATACCTGCAACTTGTAAGTTTGGGTTTATTATAACGTGAACACAACATGCTCTATTTCATCAGATTTGCAAGGTAAATCATTTATAGACCAAGCAAACACAGGAGAATACATCATTATCTTTCTCAATATGCTAACTGCTCATTGCGATTTCAAAATAAAAGTTTACACCTCACTCTGAGTTTACACGTTTTGCCCACATATTCAAGAAATGACAGTGGCTGTAGCTTTACTGTCATAAAGAAATGGTCAAATATGAAAGATTAAGCAAACATTTGAATTACATGTTTAGTCACTATTAAACAAGGATTTTTTTTTTGTGTAGTTGAACCCTTTCCAACAATGACTGTATGAGTTTGAGATCCATTTTTTCACACTGAGGACAACTGCAGGACTCATATTCAACTATTACAAAAGTTTCAAACACTCACTGATGCTCCAGAAGGAAAAATGATGAATTTACTTTTTGAATTTGAAGATCAGGGTAAATTTAACTTATTTTGTCTTCTGGGAAACATGTAAGTATCTTCTGTATCTTCTGAAGGGCAGTACTGCATGAAAAAAAAAGAAATTTAGACAAAATAAGAAAAATATACACATAATAGTCGCATAAGAGTCCCTCAGTGTGAAAGATGGATCTCAAAATCATACAGTCATTGTTGGAAAGGGTTCAAATACACAAAAATGCTGGAAAACCAAAGAATTTGTGGGACCTTAAGGATTTTTTTTTTTGAAGAACAGTGGGCAGTTAAATTTTCATTAAACTAAATCAGTAAACAAAAACAAACAAACAAAAAAAAACAACAACTGTGGATCATTCATGTAACAACACAGTATTAAGAATCAAGTAAACTTTTGAAACGGTCTTTTTTTTTATAAATTCAACTATTATTTTCTCTTGAGGACTATGTGTAAACATCTTTCATGTGAAATATCTTCAGGTCAGTACGATGAAAAAATAACACGCATTTACTGTGATCCCTCTTATTTTGGTAAAATAATGAACAATTTGCAGATTCTGCAAGGTGTATGTAAACTTTTGACCTCATCTGTATGTCTCATGGAGACCAAGTTTTACGATCCAACCAGGTTTTAATTCTTAAATATTCTGAAGTATGTCACGTGTGAGCAGGTGTGAAACCGTTTTCATTTGTTTAAATTTTATGACAAAGAATTTAGCAGAAATAATGTTTTTCAACCTTTTCCTCTTCTTCCATAAGCCTATTAGTTATAAATCAAAAAATATCTAGATTAAGTAAAAAATTAGTTTGAGCTGAGAAAGGATTAAGAGCACTTGTAAAATCATGAGCAATGGCAATTTGAGCTGTGGTGCTCATATGGGAAAAACAAGTTTGAGTCTCGCCTGCAACACTTTGCGGACAAAAATGGCAAAATGCAGTGTAATTAGCGTGGGAATATGTGAGGTGGAGTGAAATCAGACGTGCAGTTAAGAGCTGAGTGCGAGTTGTCGAGCCGGACTGTGTGTAACCCTGCTGTCATGTGTGCTGCCCCAGGTGTTGACCTGCCTGCCCTGCAGGAGCACCTCTGCGGCCTGTGGAACAGGAAGGAGCAGGACGAGGTAAGAAACAGATGTAATTATGCTCCAGCTGAGCGTGTGAGCGTCTCATGAGAGGTGACAAGGCCGTGCACTGGCCAAGCACTTTCTCAAAAATACCTGTGTTCCTCCCCACCATATTTAGGAGATACTCAATACTTTTCAAAATTATTGTTTAACTGTATTTTTCCACTCTCAGTTGCGACAGGTTTTGGCGAGCAATTTCTCGCAGATGCAGGCGCCCTTTGCTGGTCTGCTGGACTTTCTAGATGGCTGCCTTACCTTCCAGAAGGGCAAGTCCAGCACCCTGCATCAGTTCATTCTCACAGAGTTTATGCGCTGGAGGAGCAATAATCCCCAGGCTAGTCTGAATGGCCTGAGGGAAGAAGAGAGGCTGCGTTTGCAGAGGAAGGCCCTGGGGCTCCTCACAGACTCTCATCCCGGGTACATGGACCCCCTGCTGGAGATTTATCAGCTGAGCTCACTGAAAAGACCACTGCTGCTACAACATGTGGACTTCCTGCATGACTGCTGCTGCTTCAAAGAGGTGAGGGGAAGTCGTCACCAGCTGACTGACACTTTTACAATATGTTCCCATACAATGATATAGGAAAAAGAGAGGTTGCTAGTGGCCGAAATGTATAGCCAGGTCAATTTGGCGCAAAATATGTACATATCATTTTTTTCTGTAATTTTGTGAGTGCAGTTTGACCAGTGATCATTTTAAAATGTCAAATATTGTGAAAAAAAAAAATATATATTTTATTATTTTATTGTTTAGACAAAATTAGATAAAGTTTTGATATTTTGATATCAAATTCCAAACTTCTAAGGTTGCACATTCTATTTTTATAGAATTTTAAAATTCTATTTTTTTGAGCAATTTTGTACAAATAAATGTTTAATAAATTTAATGTTTGTCATATTTGCTATCATTAAATGCGGGAATAAAAAGTATGTCCAGGCTAGGTTGCACCCCCAAAATCCATCAAACAAACCAACAAAAAAAAACTTTTGTTTACTACTAATCCCCAAAATATGCTTAATCAGTCAATACAATTTTTAATGTGTAATTTTATTAGAATTTATCATTATTATTTTAAATAATGTAATAATTTTGCAATGTTTTACTACCGTTAATTTTACATTGTAACAGTGTGACAATAAATAAACAAACTATATATTTGCTATCATTAAATGCTGGAATCAAAACTAAAATTATGTCCCGGTCATTGTACACCCCCAAAATCCCATCAGTCAATGAATATGGTTTGCAGTTGTTAATTAAAAATTAATTAGTCATATTTTTTTTATTATTATTATTATTATTATTATTATTATTATTATTATTATTTATAATTATATAAATAGTTATTTACTACCTTTTAATTTTACATTTATAATATTAAATTAAAATTATTATTTATTAAAATTATAAAATTATTTAGCAACTACTTACTACCATTAATTTAAATTGTAACATTATTTTATGACAATTAAATAAACAATACATTTGCAATCATTTAATGCTGGAATCAAAACTAAAATGATGTCCAGGTCATGTTACATCCCCAAAATCCAAATTAATAAATCAATACAATTTACAGTTGTTAACTTTTAATGAATTAGTCAACATTTTTTTAATTTTTAAGTTATATTATTATTATATTTTATAATTACTATTTTAATAGTAATTTATTACCTTTAATTTTACATTATAACATTATTTTATGACAATTAAATAAAAAATACAATGTATATTTACTATCATAAATGCTAGAATCAAAACTAAAATAATGTCCAGGTCATGTCGCATCCCCAAAATCCAATTAATCAATCAGTAAAATTTACAATTGTTATCTGTAATTTGCGTATTTATTATTTGTATATTTTTTATTTTTACTATTATTAAAACCTATAGTTATTATTTAAATTATTATTTAAATTATTTTGCAGCTATTTACTACTATTAATTTTGCATTATAACATTATTTTATGTCAATTAAAAGTATATTTGCTATCATTAAGTGCTGAAATCAAAACTAAAATGATGTCCAGGTCATGTCTCATCCACAAATTCCAATCAATCAATCAATAAAATGTACAATTATTATGTATAATTTGTATATTTATAATTTTTCATTTATATTAATATAATTTATTATTATTATTTTAATTATTTTAGTTATTTACTACCATTAATTTTACATTATAACATTATTTTATGACCATTCAGTAAACAATACAATGTCATTACATGCTGTAATCAAAACTAAAATTATGTCCAGGTTATGTCACATCCCCAAAATCCAATTAATCAATCAATACAATTTTCAGTTGTTATTTATAATAATTTGTATATTTAATTTATTAATTAAATTTGTTAATTTAGTAACATATTTATATTATTACAATTTATAATTATTATTTTTATTATTTTATATTTATATTATCATTTGAATGAATTATTTAATACTATTAATTTTACATTGTAACATTATTTTATGAATTACATAAATAATAAAAATGAATCTACAATTGGGAATTTTACTCAAGTAAAATTAGGCATCAAAAGATAATGTACAATGCAAACTGTTTAATACTTTTAACTGAATGTAATTCTGAAGTTATTAATTTACTGTGAATATGATGTATTATCAACCTGTTTGACTACTAATAATTGAAAGAGCTTATATTTGACAACAGAAATATAATATAAAGCAAAGCTTTGTGCAGCGTAAGCTGCTGTAATGATATTAAAATGTTGTATTTTATGGCAGGCGTTGGTGTTCAGCGTCAAAGTGGAGCTGCAGAAAGATCTGGACATGGAGAAGGTCAGTCCACAGCTATCTTGATGAAAACTGGATCTTGACTCTTTTAAGCTGGACTATCTCATTCCCGCTGTCCTCTGTTTGTGCCATAGATGTGTGTTCCTCTCATTCTGCTGGACAAGCTGTCTCTGGTGGAGCTGTATGTGCGCGAACATCCCGACCTGCAGCAGCGTCTCGTCTCACTGCTGGACTCCTGGTGCGAGCCCAACTTTGACGTCCACGTACTGCTCAGGTGAGACGTAATGTAATACTAATTCATCCATCATTTATCATTTTATCATTTTCGTCTTTTCTACTCCACGCTTAGTGGAGTGCATAATATGTACATGTCGTGTGATTGCAGTCAGTACCCAAACGTGGTTCTCTCAAAGCATCAGACGGACCAGATTCAGCCCAAGCTGCTCAGTAAACACGTGTTCAGACTCATGGATAAATTCTGCATTGATCCAGGTGTGTGAGTGTTTCAAGGCTGTTTGACAGCGTTGTCATCTCAGATGTGTAGGTTTATGAATATGACACTGGATGTGTTTGTCGCAGGTCTGTGCTCGAACTCGGTCTATAAGAGGAAGCTGGACTCACTTAGGTTTCTCATGTATAAAACCTTTGGAGAGGTGAGAAAGTTCTCGTTTTCAAAGCCCTGTTTAATCACATTAGTTAAAAATATGTAAAAGTGTCAAACGTCAGCTTTTTAGAAATCTGCTCTTTGTATTCATGTTAGTTTCACTTCTGTTACTTTAAATATTTTAACTGGTGTAAGCCGTGAATGAATGTAAGTGTACACATCTTACTCATTGCAAGGCGAGACGCATTTCTTTTTTACAAATGCAATGAAATATTAATTTACAAATGTTGCAATTTTGGGGAGTTGCACCACATGATGTTTACAACTTAAACTAACCTTGACTTGTCATGAATAGACGATGACTATCTGATATTTTAACGTGCTTACTGGCCTTGGTACACAGTCATTAGGGTTTGCAGGGATTCCTCTCTCATGTTGTAATTTCCTGTTTTATGGTTTTGTGTCTGCATGTTGGTTGCACCACATATATCAATAATAATAAATATGATATAATATAATTATAAATATATATATACAATAATATAAATATACATAATAAGTAACAATTTTAATATAATGATTTAAATATAATGCTTAATTTAGCATTATTAATTAACTTTTAAATATGAAATATATTTTTAAGGATAGAATTATAATAAATCATTTATCTAACTTGCTAATAATTTATAAATAATTAGTAAAATAGTTAAAATATAATTTTTTCTAAAAAAATTGTAAAAGATGATGCCAGGCATGTGAGTAAACATACAAATAAATAAATAAATAAATAAATACAGACAGACATACACTACCAACCAGTCAAAAGTTTTTGAACAGTAAGATTTTTTTTTATTGTTTTTTTAAAAGTCTCTTTTGCTCATCAATCCTTCATTTATTTGATCCAAAGTACAACAAAAACAGTACAATTCTGAAATATTTTTACTATTTAAAATAACCCTTTTCTATTTGAATATATTTAAAAATGTAATTTATTCCTTTGATTTCAAAGCTGAATTTTTAGCATCATTACTCCAATCACGTGATCCTTCAGAAATCATTTTAATATTCTGATTTGCTGCTCAAAAAATAAATAAATAAAATAAATAAATAAATAAATTATACTGACTCCACGCTTGGTATAGTGTATAATGTTGCAAAAGCTTTTTATTTCAGATAAATGCTGATCTTTGGATCTTTCTATTCATCAAAGAATCCTGATTAAAAAGTACTCAACTGTTGAGAATAATATCGTTAATAATAATAATAAACAAATGTTTCTTGAACAGCAAATCAGCATATTACAGTGATTTCTGAAGGATGATGTGACACTGAAGACTGGAGTAATGATGCTGAAAACTTTGATTTGATCACAGAAATAAATTACAGTTTTAAATATATTACAATAGAAAACAGTTATTTTGAATAGTAAAAATATTTCACAATTTTACTGTTTTCGTTGTACTTTGGATCAAATAAATGCAGGCTTAGTGAGCAGAGGAGACTTCTTTTAGAAACTTAACTTAAAATCTTACTGCTTAAACATCTGACTGGTAGTGATAATATAGAAATAAATAACAAATAACCCAAAAAGTTTTCTTTATTATGAAAGTACATTTTTTGTAAATCCTGATAATATTAATAAGTTAATAGATAGGACAGAAAATGAGTGTAATGCAATCAAATGTAATGTCTTCTGTTTTTGAAATGACACGATGAACATGCTAATATGAAGCCATTGGGGGGTGGGAAATTATGTCACAAAATAAAATAAAATAAAATAAAATAAAATAAAATAAAAAACATAATAAAATAAAAAATGTAATATAAAATAATATTAAAATAAATAATGTACTACTAGCAATTTTACATTGTAATATTAGTTGATGACAATTTAAAAAAAAAAATGAATATACAATTTGGAATTTTATTTACTCTGAGCGAAATTAGGCATTAAAAGATAATGTATAATGCAAACTGTTCAATACTTTAAAAAAAAAAAAAAAAAAACATAATCCCCCGGCTTCACAGACAAGTCTTAAAACTAATCCCAGACTAAAATGTAAGTCTGAGCTGTTTAACCTGAAAGACACTTGCACTTTCAGGTGAAACACAACTACACAACTGATTAAAATATGTCAGTGCTTTTGTTTTGTCTCAAGATGCACACCAGTAATGTTTTTTTCTAATTTTTTATTAATTTATAAAAATTACTTAAATGTCCTAATTGAACTGTGACCTAATCCTGGTATAGGCTAAGCCCTGTCTATGAAACCAGGCCATGACGTAGGTGTTAAGTGTCAAAGTGGCCCTTTATTTACCACTAAATATTTTGTGCTTTCAGAGATGCATTACATTACAAAGATTACATTTTTTACAACTGCACTGATGTGTCTGCTTCATTGTATTTGTTTGACAGAAAAGCATGTCTGAAGAGAACTGGAGAGACCACGTTCAGGTAACACTAATTCTGTTTTGATTCAGCGCTTTAATTTTAATTGCGTTTTAAATGATTCTGTGTGTATTGTGTTCTCAGGCCATGATTGAAGGCAATTCAGAGCTCCAGGTTCAGTTGGTGCAGCTGTTGGTTAAACATTGCAGCCTCCAGACTGCTGCCCAGTGGGCTGCGCATTACAACTTACCCAGAAACAGACTTCCCCCAGGAGTCTGGGACAAAATTCAGAGCCTCTCCCCCAAGCAGCTGTAAGTATTAAATCAAACGCACACATACACACACACACAGACTTAAGAAACTATATTTGTCAAGACCTCCCGTAAATGATTTCCAGTCCAATAATAATAATATTTACTGTAACCCTACTGACACAAGTGTGTTTTTGACACTGTTTGTGAACACACACAGCCATCAACCTCACAATATATTTCTGTCATAGAGAGATGTGTGCTGTGAGCGGCCCACCCGAATCTTGGACACCTCTTCAGTCTAATCAGCAAAAATACTACCAGCTGCCTCTACCCAGAGAAAACGTCCTCTTTGTAGAGACATTAGATGAAGTTGAGCAGTGCAGAGAAGCTGTTTTAAAGGTAACACTGCTACTAGGGCTGGGAATCGATTCCAAAAAGAATCGACTCCTCGATTCCAAGGCGTTAGGAATCAAAGGTTGGAATCGACTCCCTATTCAGAGCTGTTTTCAGTTCAACAAAGCTTATATATGGGCTGCTGTCATAAAACGTCCCTGAACGTCGATTCACGAGAATAAACTGAATAAAGAGTCTGTACTGAGCACATTTGAGTTTGAGGATGCAGCCTTCCATTAAGCACTTATTAATTTGCTTCTTGCTCGCTAATAGTGATTAGAAGTCTGAAAAGGATCTTTCGGATAGATCGTTTTAATGAACCAGTTCAAAAATGATTCAGAAGTTATTTTACGGTGGAACTGACTTATATTGTCCCCATGAGCGCTGCACTACAGAGTAGATCATGACATGATCGAGGGTCTTGATCCTATTTCCATCTTAAATAAAATGCTATTTTGAACCTTTCTGTTAGCCTGAGATAATTCTGAAAGAAAGAGACAGAGACAGAGAGCACAAATAAGTGAGAGCGCGTCTGACTTACAGATAAACCACGAGCTCTTATATCAGTGTTGTTGTTAATGTTCTGGTTATTTTGTTTCAGTGTACAGTTTGTTACTTTTGTGCAATGCGGAAGGTGGGCTATGACTAATTTCATGGGCAATGCAGATAAAAAATTATTTAAATACAACAATGTATCACAATTTTTAAAAACAAAGCTTCATATTATGAAAAGGTTACTTTCTAAGACATTTATACCATACAGTCATGGCAAAATTAGGTTCCTCCAATCTAAAAAAAACTAGAATCGAAAAAGAATCGAAAACAACAGCGAGGAATCGATTCTTAGAATCGAATCCCATCGATTCCAGAATCAGGATTCAGAATCGGACTTAATTCCAAAATTTGCGGAATCGAACAGCCCTAACTGCTACTGTGTCTTTAAGACTTATGTTTTTATCGGCCAACGTCTGATAAATCGCTAATGATAATTACTGTGCGATATGAATTTCCTCGATAAAGCATAACGAGGGTTCGATAAATGTTCGATGTAATGTTTATGCGGAAAAGGCGGAACAAAAGAGCGCTAGTCAAAGCGCGCCACTCGGACCGTTTATCCGCTCGGATCAAAGTTCAAACGTCGACACGGCGCGAACTTACTAGAGCAGATGCGTTCACTCGCAGTTGAGACTCGGACGCTAAAACGCCGGTTTGAAGCGCTTGAATTCAGTGAAGAGCACAAATGACTCGGTTTATAGCCGGATGAAACAGCGCTGACAAACAGGAGAAACAACGATACAGTCAGAAGGCTTTTTAATCTACAAATCGCTATCATTTACCATAGATTTACTGTAGTAGCACTAACTGCACAGTGGTATTGTGTCAGAATGTGGGTGTATTTGTTGAATTTTATTATATTATTAATGTAGACATGTATTAAACGTATTGATCAGGGCTCTCAAGTTTTTAAAAAAGTTTGGAGTGAGATTATATCTGTTAAGCCCCGTTCACACTACACGCGACACGCAGCGACAGAGCGACACGATCCCATTTATTTCAATGGAGAGCTGGCGATTTCCGGCGACAAGCACGACAGCGAGCTACAGCGACCGCTGGCGACCGGATGGGGCGTGTCCAGCGAAGCGACAAAGTTCAGAATCTCTCAACTTTATGCAAATGAAGAGCTGAGTTCTCCTCTCAGCCATAGATAAACATACTCAGTGGAAAAAAGTAGGCTCTGCTTCTCATTCGTTTTTGTTTGTATGTACGTATTTAATTTATATTTAAATTATATTTAGTCTTTTACCTCCAAAATGTTTGTATTTAGCGGCGACATGCAGCGACAGAAGTTGCTGCTAGTGTGAACGCAGCTTTAGGAGAGGAGACCCTCGGCCCCATGCAATTCTCCAGTTTTTGCTAGAAGCTAAATTTTATCTATTGTTCATAAATGACCAGCACAAAATAGAAACTATAACAACTGGTAAGTCAAATTCATAAAAATTAAAATAAAATGTATATTTCAAAAATACAAATGTATCAAGAATCAAAAGAAATTTGGCCCCAAATGAGCCAGTGAACAGCAGTGCTCAAAGTACATACTGTAGGCCTATATATACAGTAATGCAGAACTTGCCCTGAGCAAGCTGTGTGTGTGTGTGAGAGAGAGAGAGAGAGAGAGAGAGAAACTACATATTCCAATTTATTCAGCTTTATTAAGTGTTTGTTGCACATACAGATGCCTTGATGACGGTGGTAGGGGCTCAAACTTAACTAGTAACTAGTTATATGTAACGGAATTACATAATTTAATTACAAAATAATCAGTTACAGTTGCTGAGAAACAATGTATAGTTAAATTACAGTTACTTATGAAAATTACAAAGGGGTTACATCTGAATATTTTCACACAGATTTGATTAATCTCTTTCCCAAATTGCGTTGTGTGCTCTAAAATGTGAGACAAAATGTTTCAGAAGTTTAGGACACAAAATAGGACACATGCTTATTCAATTTGGGTTTATGTATATGCTTTCTTTTTTTAAGATTAACTGTTTTTTCCCCAAGGCATTGTTAGATGCCAGTGTTTCCAGTCATAGCTATGCAAGGATTTGATTATAAAAATTATATCATAGCTACTAAACTATATCTTCTGATTTTAAATTTGTATTTAACCTAACCTAGGTGCTAAATTCTGATTTTGTGGTGGCTGTGCTTTAAAATTAAGTTATTATAATCTTAATTCAAGTGATGAAGGATTTTGTAAGTCTGACAGTAATTAGTGTTGAGTGCTACTGTAAGGTTAACCCCGCCTGCTTTAAAAGTTTCAAAAGGATTAACAGCTGAAAACATTAGAAATTTAGAAAAGTAATCAGTTTGGATACATTTTTCTGGTTTTATCAGATTTACCAATTATCTTGTCATTTCCTTAGTTTCCAGTAGCCAAAACTTATTTAAAGCTGTTGGAGAGCTAATAATTTTGCATGAATTTGGCTATATTCCCCAACATCAGCTCTCATTATCTTTGATCACAGGCAAGTGATTTTGTCCAGGAATCGTAAAATGAAGGGGAAAAAACAGAAGAATGGGTTACCTACTGCATTTATTTTGTTATTTTTTAGTAAGTACAAATGGCAACGTCCGCTCCGTAACCACAACGCCACCACTGCCTCAAGACAAAACTTGACTGCTAGAGAAAGCGGTGTGTGCACGTCCGTGTTGCCTAGTGACGAACGTGACTGAAACGGGATCACGTAATTTACCCGAAAACAAAAATTCAAATTTCTTATATTTGCTGGTAGGTGGCATTTAACTGTCAAGACATCTATGAACTCCCCCTGCAAGCCTGCGCCTCGTCCATTAACAGTATATAGCGGGACAAGTTATCCCTTACTTTTTTAGCGTGAGAAATACAAGGTGTGGCGTGAGAGCGTGTGAACTGGTTGAAATGCGTGTGTCTCACAGCGAATGCGTGACACTTGAGAGCCCTGTATTGATGGAGGAGTAATGGAATATAATTACAGTATTTTTTTTTTTTTTTTTTTATTAAATAGTGTTTATGCATTTATACTAAATGCATTTACACTACAGTTCTTCATACAAATACCTAGAAACGTTATTACATTTTTAGCATGGTATTGAGGTGCTATATTTGTGGTTTTAACTGTTATTATCATGATCAATGGACGATACTGTGGAAGAGCAATGGTTAATTTAAAAAAAAAGTGGAACAGTCAGAACAATTACATTTCACTATATAAATATACGGGTTGCTGCAATTTTTACAGATATTACAGATTTTGATAATGAACATTAATCTACATCTGCATCCTAACTCAAGCTACTATCAAATGTTTATTTCTAAGAGACAAAAACTGTTATATTATTAATATTATCAGGTAACACAAACCTGTTTCTTGATTTGAAACAGTATTAGTCATTAAAACATGCAAAACTAAGAAATAATTTTTCTATTAGGATTTTTATTTTGTTAAGAAAAAAAACTGGAAAAAGTGTGAAGAATTCCGAAAAAACATGAAGTGTTTGTCATGTTCTGATCACAAAGAATTCCATAAAGAACTTTCACAATGTAGCAAAAATCTGCCTTTAAACTTGAAAGAAATAAAAATGTGACATTTATAATGATAATCATCTATATCGACTGATATGAAAACCCAGACTAGGGCTGGGCCATATCGCCTAGCCCTAGTCTTGAGTACTGACGTAGTTTATATTGTCATATCAACTTTAATTATTTCCAAAGAACAAGGTCCTGTTTTGCATTATATGTCTTTTGTAATTGTCTGTAATTGTAATATGTCTCTCCTCGTTCTTCTAAAGCCTGGTTGTGTGGTGGGAATGGACATGGAATGGAGAGCCGGTTTTGGCACGGTGTCCTCTCAGCGTGTGGCTCTGATCCAGCTGGCCGTACAGGAACGGGTGTTTCTGTTGGACCTTTGTGCTCACGCCATTAGCCACCACAGCACCACAGTAAACTTCATCAGGGCTCTGCTTTCGGACAAGAACGTCCTCAAACTGGGTAGGAAGCCTCAAGAACAATTAAGCCACTGACTATTTGATGTTCTTCAGATTTCTTATATGGTAATTCTGTCGTCAACTTTGAAACGCGTTGTTGGCTCTATGTGTGTATCTAGGTTATGGGATGTCTGGAGACTTGCGGAGTCTGGTCAGCACGTGGCCTGAGCTCAGGGAAGAGCCAATGAAAATGGAAGGAGTTCTGGATCTGCTTCATGTCCATCAAGAGGTGCTTCTACGACCCCATAACTAACCACTTCTGATTGGATATTCCTATCCATATTCTGATTTTAGAATTGACCCCTCTCTTCCCAGCTTCAACGATGCTGGTTAGGCAACAAAAGGCGTCGGTCAGTGGAAGTGAGTGAGGGACCAGCAGAGAAGGGCCTGAGTTTGCTAGTACAGCAGGTATTAGGAAAACCACTGAATAAAACCGAACAACTCTCCAACTGGGAACGCCGGCCACTTCGGACCAGCCAACTCCGCTATGCAGGTAACTCACAATTCATGAGTGGTGGCATTGCGTTTTTCAGCCTTGTCTCATTCTCTTTTTGTGACTGTTTTTATAGCCACTGATGCTTACTGCCTGTTAGACATCTACCTCGTTCTCTCCCGGGACCCGAAGGCATTTGGTTTGCCAGAGGACCTCCGCTCCATTCCCTCAGCCCAACCGGCCAAAAGCCGTGAGGAAAAGAAACCCAAAGAGAAGAGCAAGCAGTCTAAAAGAAGAGAGGTCAGTTCATTGGTCCGCTAGTCTCTGACTGGGCTTTTTATGAGACTGTAGTCCTGAAAATTGCTATGTTGTCATAGCTACTGTCATAAAATTCAATATAAAAGTAGCTGATGAGAACATGTGGAGTTTTTATGATGTAAAAATGAAGGGATCCAACTAAAAATGTGGACATTCTAAACATAGTTCAGTTTTGTGAGGTTTTTATATCATTAGTCACTTTGTGAATTATTAGACATTTTCCTATACTTTATGATCTGTCATTTAAAACCACTGCGTATTTTATGTAGAATTTATCATTTTCTTTAAAGGTTTATTTCATTTCCAGAATAACAATTTCCTGATAATTTACTCAGCCCCATGTGATTTAAGATGTTTATGTCTTTCTTTCTTCAGTCACAAAGATGTTTATTTAAGTTATTTAAGATGTTATGTCTGTTTATGTTTTTCTTTCTTCAGTCACAAAGAAATTAAGGTTTTTTGAGGAAAGCATTCTAGGATTTTTCTGCATATAGATTGAAGGTCCAAATTGCAGTTTCAGTGCAGCTTCAAAGGGCTCTACACGATCCCAGCCAAAGAATAAGGGTCTTATCCAGTGAAACGATCAGTCATTTTTTTGAAACAATAAAAATGTATATACTTTTTAACCACAAATGCTTGTCTTGCACCAGCCTGGCCTCACGCATTTTTTTTCTTTGTTGGAAAGGTCACGTGTGACATAGGCAGAAGTACCGACCCAGTGTTTACAAAGCGAACGTGCAGAGAAAGTCGGAGATACACCCTTTACGAAAAAAGGTAAAACAACAGGACGATTTTGAAGTTGGAGGAGAAAACGAGATGGAGTTTTTTTCGCCCTACACAGAAGTACACAGAAGAACTAACCTCATGTGACCTTTCCAACATGATTACTACTAGTGCAAGGCAGGCATTTGTGGTTGATAAGTATATAAATTGAATTTTTTTAGGAAATGACCAATCGTTTCACTAGATAAAACCCTTATTCCTCATCTGTGATCATGTAGAGCCCTTTGAAACTGCATTGAAACTGTAATTTGGACCTTCAACCCCGTTGATCCCCATTGAAGTACACTATATGGGGAAATCCTGGAATGTTTTCCTTTTTTTTTTGACTGAAGAATGAAAGACAAACATCTCACATTGGGGTGAGTGAATTATCCGGAAATTTTTATTTTGGAAGTAAACTAATCCTTTAAAGGTGAAGTTCACTTCCAGAACAAATATTTACAGATAATTTATTCACTCCCTTGTCATCCAAGATGTTCATGTCTTTCTTTTATCAGTTGTAAAGAAATTGTTTTTTGAGGAAAACATTTCAGGATTTCTCTCCATGTAGTGGACTTCTATGGTGCCCCCAAGTTTGAACTTTCAAAATGCAGTTTAAATGCAGCTTTAAAGGGCTCTAAATGATCCCAGCCGAGGAAAAAGAGTCTTATCTAGCGAAACGATTGTATATATATTAAATAAATTGTACAAAACAATTACAATTTATATACTTTTTAACCTCAAACGCTTGTCTTTATCTAGGTCTACCTGCACTCCAGTTCAGGATGGTTGGGGTATGTTGAAAAACTCCTATTTTGTCCCTCAACTTCAAAATCATCCTAAGTCGCTGCAGATGTACCGACCCAGTGTTTGCAAAGTGAACATGCAAAGAAACAGCGATGTAGGACGATTGTGAAGTTGGAGGAGAAAACAAGATGGGAGTTTTTCGATATACCCGAACTGTCTTGAACCAGAAAGTCTAGAACCTAGACAAGACGAGTGTTTGAGGTTAAAAAGTATGTAAAACTGAATTTTTAAGACCCTTCTTCCTCGGTTGGGATCGTTTAGAGCCATTTGAAGCCGCATTTAAACTGCATTTTGGAAGTTCAAACTCGGGGCACCATAGAAGTCCACTATATGGAGAAAAATCCTGAAATGTTTTACTTTAAAAAACATAATTTCTTTATGACTGAAGAAAGAAAGACATGAACATCTTAAATGACAAGGGGGTGAGTACATTATCTGTAATTTTTGTTCTGGAAGTGAACTTCCCATGGAAATAATTTGAGTTTTGTGACAAGCCCTGTAACACTGTATGTCCTGCCCTAACTTTTCTCCAATTTCTTGATGCATTATAGTGGATCACAATCTTTAATACAGTTTAGGTTAAAGAAAGGTCAAATCATTTCATCTTCACCAATGATTTTGGAGTGTGTTCAATCTTCAGGCTCAACAGAAGGCGAATGTGCCCCACTCTGTGGAGGACTGTATAAAGGTGAATTCGGAGTACCAGGGACCCACCATCACACCGCCAGAGCTGCGAGTGGTCTGCGATAACATGCTGCAGGGTCTGGGACGTTTTTTGCGCTGTCTTGGGGTGGACGTCAAGATGCTGGAAAATACAGATGACCATAAAGTAGCAGCAGAGGTGAGACAGTCATTCACCTTTGGGTAACATTTGGCATAACCGAAATAGTTAATTTAATTTTAAAACTGGATAGTCTTTATGTGATGGTCCCCAGCTGTTTCAGATCATGTTTAGAAAGAATAAGCAACTAAAAATCTGAGTAGGCCTCCCATGGCATGTGGTGTCCCTCAGGGCTCGGTCATTGGACCTTTGCTGTTTAACCTGTATGTGCGCTAAAAAGGCCAAATAATGCAAAATAATAAATTCATACCAAAGTTAGGCTTCCAGATCTATGTAATGCTAGAGGTGGATATATTTGGCGTCGTTTTAGTAGTAATATCAAAGCATAACTAAATCATCCTAGTATTATCTAAAAAATAGTAATGGAATTCTTAATATATTGTCAAGTAATGTATATGCGATCGTGTTGTTTTCTCTCCTCCAGCTGGCTCGTGCTGAAGGTCGTGTCATCCTCACCGCAGGCCAGCCATACCAAACAGTAAGTGTGTGTTTGAGTTGTTGAGAGACATGCAAACTGAGCTGTTTTGTATCCTTCTGCCTACATATGTAGTTTGCCTCCGTAGGCAGATCAATATGTTTTAGTACAGAATCACAATCTGCTTAACAAAAATCATGTGCAGTGATTTTATGTGTGTTTATGTGTATAGTTACGGTCACAAGTTGGAGAGGGCCGCTGCCTGACTCTGGACTGCTCAGAAAAGGCACGTGACCAGGCTGTGCATGTTCTCAGACATTTCAACGTCCACCTCACCCCTGCAGACATCTTCAGTCGATGCCAGGTCAGTTGTGCATGCTTGTAAGGAAGCACATATGTGTGAATCTCTTACACTTGTTATCACTAGAACAGAAACCTCTTCCTCTTCAAAAGAAATTCTCACATTTATCAGCTTTTATCAATTTTAAAAGGAAGGGGAAAAACGTGCACAGATACACAGATTCTTTATTGATCTCTTGATAGTTACATATACCACAAAAAAAGTTGCATGGATGCTGCAAACAAACACTAGGAGGCTTTAAGTTGAACAGCCAAGGACAAAATGATGGAACAAGGTTTGTTTTGTTTTTTTTAAAGATCTTGCAGGAAATAACCAGCCAGTGTTTTGCGTCATGAATTCTGTATGTCGGTATCATTTTGGAATTCCATTGTGACTTTTTTTTTTCTGATTGAACAGTGAGATACCTAAACATTTGCACTGAAGTACCCTCTGTCTTGAGACATATGAGTCTTATCTGCAGACGTAAGAGTTGTGAGCCCGGAAGGAAGCTTAAGGAGATAGAGGTCTTCACTGGTGACACTTCTCCTGTGAATCATTAGTTTCATGTGCCACTGCGGTTTTCACTAGAACAAGCACAGGAGGAACTTTCTTCAGGCATTTCCTCTCACATAAGTGATGATCGGAATTCAGACAATGGATATGGATAAGGAAATAAGTAATTACCGGAGGGATACCAAAATAGCAGGAGACAAACAGAAGGAAAGAGTAAAAACAAAAAAGTACATATTCCTCATTAGAGATGCACGAATATGGTTGTTAGGATGTCAGTATATGGTTGGTAGTTCAAATCAGAAGTTTTTTTATGATAGGCTAAAATCATAAGTGAGATTGGTTTGAAACATCACAACACACCTTTGTCCAGAAAACCACATGGCATGTGGTGTTCCTCAGGGCTCAGTCATTGGACCTTTGGTATTTAATCTGCATATGCCCAAACAAGGTTAAATAATGTAGCATATCAGAAGAATGTACCGTTTACAGCAAGATCAACCAAGCACTCTTGTTGCTAGGGTATTCTTAGTGGTTGCTGTGTTCACGTCAAAAATGTTTCTATGATAGGCTAAAGTCATAAGTGAAATCACTTTGAAACATCATAACACACCTTTGTCAAGAAAACCATGTGGCATGTGGTGTCCCTCAGGGCTCTCATT